>JAFNEN010002779.1:0-14154 GCA_019343175.1 Oedothorax gibbosus
TTTTTAATATTTTCGCGTTAAAATTTATTTATTTTCACCTTATTTTACATTAAAATCATTTATTTCTTCACCGGTAGATGGGCGCCACGAGCGTACGTCATAAATCTTTTGTCAGAGAGTTTGGGGGTTCAAACCCTCATTTATTTTATTAGTTTAAAACCTTATTTTTCGCAGTAATTATATATTAAAATCATTTATTTTTTCACTAATAGAGGGCGCCACGATTTTCTATAAACTCACGTTGCTATGACAACCCTATGACGTCACAAATAAAACTAAAACAACTCCTGAAAAACAACTCAACTCCCCTAAACTCAATGACATAACTGTCACTATGACAACCCTATGACGTCACAAATAAACTAAAAACAACTCCTAAAAAACAACTCAACTCCACCCTACGTTACATGACTTCACACTACGTCACACCCTGATAAGAATCACCCCTTCCCCCTCTCCCCTCCCCCTCTCACTCGGGGATTCGGATCCCTGATCCGGGATTTCAGCTCCACCCCTACTTTTCCACTACTTGCGGACGTCACTGTCTGGTGACTTGGGCCTGTTACACATTGAGACGGTCTTGATACGGTGCACGAATACTGAAATCGCATAGAGTTCGATAGAATCGCACAGAGAAGGGTTTTGTTTTAGTTAATTGTCAATTGTTCAGGTATTTCTATTGATTAGGTTTTTTATGATTTAATTAAATATTTTAAAATGGCAAGTTGCGCAATAGCCACTTGCGGAAACTATTTTAGAAAAAACTAAGCAGAGAGGATTGTTCTATCATGTTTTTCCAAAGGAACCTAATGCAGTAAAAGAATGGCTTCAATTTTGTAAAAGAGATGATGTTGACACTTCACAGATGCCGATTATGAAGACGATATTTAAAAAAAACAAACAGACTACTTGGATTGCCGAAGAAAAAGATTTTTAAGAAAAAATGCTGTGCCTTCTCTATTTTTGCCAACATCATAAAACAAAGGTTGCGACATCAATGATTAAAAAAATTTAAGAGAATCTAGAAAACGAAAAAGAAGTACATTGAAAAGAGCCTTCTTCATTGAAAGAACCTTTAAAGACTAGATGAGTTAAGTCCAAAAAAGAAACGCCAAGACGACATATCTAACGATGTAATATTAGAAAATCAAAAGTGTTCTTCTTGTCAACTGTTACGCAAAAAAGTTAATCCCTTGAAGATAAATTGAAAAAGCTAAAACCTCAAAAATCCAAATTGTCAAAACAGAAACAAAGAAGAAACAACAAAGAAACCATGGTTTAGAAGCTAAAAATAGATTTTTAAAAAAAGAGATAGCTACATTAAAAGAAATATATAAAAAGATGATAGTTAAGGAAACTATTCTCAAAAAGGTATTAACGAATACTCAGATTAATGCATTATGAATTACTACATACATACGATTAAACATATAAATCGTCTGAAGTAATTCATATATTTTAAAGGACTTCTTTAGAATAATCTGAAATTTGTATATAATTATAGTTAAAGCTTTAAGAGCATACAGTAAATCTATAATAATAAAAATGAAGTTTTGTGTGTATGTGTCTTATAGATTCATAAACTAGACATTTGTTTGACTCGTAACTTGACACAAGTTCTTCACACTTGCGTAGTTCATACTTAGATTATGAATTTTGAACTTTCAGGTTTCAAAATGTTCTATTTTTAGAGAAAATTCGAATTTTCTGCCAAATGGGCAATTTCTTTTATAAATAATTTATAAGCTGGGTGGTTGTTCGATTTGTGTTAGAGCTGTATAATGGGTGTGTTTGTAGCTATATCTATTTTCTCGCTAAATTATTTCCCAAAAACGCGCCAAATGAACTAAAAGTTTTATGTATTTATGAGGGAATTGTGATGACATTTATGAGTGCATTTTATAGCGTATTTTTCATTTTGGAATTTTAAGGCAATGAAACGGGATTTTATACTTTATAACGAGCGGGAACAATAACATAAATTCATGATCCTATAACAGGTTATATCTATATGGTGCACATATTTGGAACAATTTGATATTTTTTTAATCCGTGCGAAGAACGGGTATAAATTTGCTAGTGGTAAATAAAATTTGTCATCTAATTATAACCGTCTTTAATTTTTGTTTAAATATATACTACAGTAGTAAAAAAAAATCTAAACTTTATTGCAGGAAAATACTAAAATTAAAAAGCCACAGTTAACTGTGATAGTATGAAAAGATAGATTGTAATATTTTTGTTCTGTCCTAGATGTATGCTTATTGAATATATATATCTATGCTCATTGAATAAAAAATTACTATTATTGTAAATATGTTTAGGATTAAATGAAATCTTCATTAGAGAGAGAGGTATGAATGATTAGATGATATGAGCGTCACAGCCCCTCCGCAAAAATGAGCACTTTTTGTCTTTCGAATTGGTGAACCAGCCCGCGTCAAACCCACTGAACTGAACTGAAACTCTGGAAGGAGCATCGAAACGCTCGCCAATAGGGTCGGTGAAGCACGGAAACCCTGTAAGAACAACTCAACTTTTGCCGCCAATCCTATACTTTACCTGTTAAAATAGGCATTTTAAACAACCTTTTTCAATAATTTTTTTAACAGAAAATTGATATGTTATTGCTTTAGGAGGTTTTTCATATAATGAAGTTTCGAAAACATGTACTTTTAAAAAAATAGAATTGCAGGAACAATCTTTAAAACTTAAATTCTTTGGAGTACTATTCTTGGAGAGCGATTTTGGCATCCAATGCAAACTGTCAAGTCAAAAGTGAAGTGTCAATTGTGAACGGCGAATTCATGCCAAATGTGGCACATATTCTCCCTGAAGCTGTCGCCAAGTGACCCAAAAATAGGCTTCACCAGCTTCTCATGGGATGCTCCTTTTAGTGATGGGAAAACCCGTTCCTTTTAATGATTCGTTCCAATCGTTCACGTTCCTTTTGAGGAACGGACCCCTTGAGAGTGGAATGTAAGTGTTCTTCCAGGAAATCCTTTTTTTAGGGGGATAGTGTAGTGGTGTAGATGTTCTAGAATTCGCTCCGCTCTTTCTCTTAATCTCTTTGGCCGAGGGATAAAATTTATTTAGAGCAATTCGAAGGGTCAAATTTTTTAATAAATATTTTCAATTAAAATTATTTTTAATCAGTATTAATTTTAATCATTTTTGATTAGAATTATTTCTAGTTAAAAATATTTTTAATTGAAATTATTTTTTCATTTAATTCTCCATAGTAAATACATATTTTTGCTGTTTTTTTTTACTAATTACTATTTATGAGCTTACATTACTTTTTATTTTACATACTACTGTTTGTTAATAACTGCTGACCTATAAAACGGCCGTGCAGCCAAAAATATCCGACGAATAATACCTAATAATTCTTGAATAATTCTTGACGCAGAGTTTACATCGCCTTTTTTTTATCAATATGTATGGGCCAATGGCCAAGATTGTCAAACCTCACATCTGACACAGGTTGAGACTTCCATATCACTTTTGGAGTACTTCTATTGCTCTTTTTGACGGTCGTCCTCGAACTCATAAAATAAATGCCTAGGAACCGTGGCAGTCCACTCAGCCGAATGAACCTCAGCCGAAACCGCAAAAAGTAGCCAACTTGGTGAAAAAGTGTGGTTGGGCTTGGCGAAGAGATCCCCTTCTGCTGATAAGGGTTTGTGGTTGCTTTTCTCCTACGAAAGCGTTGGCGATAAGAATTCAACCGAAAGGTGCTTGCAAAGCCAAATCGGAGCCGAAAGTTGTACAATTGGTGAATGCCCCCTGCTCATGATGTGATTGCGAATACAATGCGATCCCCGTGCAGACCAGGAGTCATAAAAAAGGCCCCACGTTCTAAGAACTCAGACGGGTCCTGTTTCAGGCGACAAATATAACCAGATAACAGGCATTTAAAGGATGGACTTTGATGGTTTGAACTTTTGAACTTGTTCTCAATGTCTCCAGCTATCTCAGTAAAAGAAATTTACAAAATAATGTTTAAATATAAAGCTATATTGAAGGATCAATATTAACATTTTATTTATTAATTAGTAATTTACATTTAGCAAAAAACTGAATGCAAGTAGAGAAATTGTTATACTATTTTATTTCGATTGATATATATATACACATATAATGTTTCAAAGTTAAGTTGTGTTTCTTTACTTCCGTATCGTTAATTATTACTTTAAAATATCTTATAACTTGGCCGCTGTTTACACTGATAATTGAATTGTTTTGTCATAACAACTTGTGCTTTGTTCAACTTTTTCAGTCCTCAAAATTCTTTATTTGCTGTAAAAGACAAACTCTCAAATTATATGTTCATTTTGGGTGGAGCATAAAAGTTCGATGATGGGCATTTTTAATATTTAAACAATTGTGTCTATAACAGATTTTGATATCATAATTTAAATAGTATTAAGTTCATATGTCAATATTTCATTTACTTGAAAGCGCCACGCCAGCGTGAAGCGCTGTGTTAAGGCATCATGGCACCGTCGATACCTTCGCATGTTCTGTATCCGTCTTAGTCATCTTATTAACGGCCCGTTTTGGACCAATAAACGCCGTGTATATGTGACTGGTGCACGTTAAATCTGTTGACGTTCAAAGTTCTGACACCATGTACGACATCTCTATAAGATTGCGTGGAGTCTGCGCACAACAGTCTGCGCACTGTACCGGGTGCGGGTTCAATTCCCGCCTTCGCCCTGGGTGTAATTTCTCTTTCTGTGTCAGTAAAAATTCTGTCTGTCTTACTTGACGAAGGTTTATAAGCGGGTCTCTGATCAAGCACACAAGCCGGAAATGCATGTACACAACCAACCATATATATAGTTTTAGAAGTTTTTATACGTGACGAACGACAATTGGGTTTGGGCTGAATTAACGTCGCACTAAAGCTACAAGAGGACTATTGGCCACGGACCTCATATTTAATCAGGGTCAAGTGACGAGGCCGAAACTCGAACTGGCACTTAGGTAGCCGTATCGCGACTTCTTACGCGGCGTCAGAACTTAGGACTACGGCAGAAATAACGTGCACCAGTCTCATATACACGGCGTAATTTAATGAGATTTTTTTTGCAAAATAAATTTACTTGACCTTCAAACACATTCTAATTAACAAGCCGATAATATCAAAAGAAGTTGTTTTTAAGGGTAGGGGGTGTTAGGAGTTAAGACATTTCTAATCGAAAAAAATATACATATGTATTTTGAACATACTCGCATTGAAGCACACTCATGTCTGCTTAATATAAGGTATCATATCATATGTACAAATCATACATCTAAATTCAAACAAGTTTTTGAAATATTTACAAAAACGTCGTGGTATTTTAATGATATTTGACAAATATTCGGCTTTTATAATTGCCCCATTCTGAATTACATGTTTTTAGAATTTATTGCTCACGAAAACCCCATTTCTATTAACCAAACCATTCCAAATGAATTGAAATTTTTTACTATATGTCAACCATATTTATATGCTTGTTTTCAATGCCTTTACCTAGCTCATGAAAAAAATTACAGAATAATTTTTTATAGGGAGCTATATTAAAATAAAGGATCAATATTAATATTTAATTTATTATTAAACAAAACAAGTAGGGGTTTGTTACAGAATCTGTTACTTAAACCGCTTCCACACAACATTTGTGTTCAACAGGAAACAAACTATTTATACACCTCAGAAAGAAATTCGGCAAACAGAGCCTTTAGCTAGTTGTAATTAAACATTTAAACGATAAAATTAGTTATTTTCATTAATCTTCTTTCTCAGATTTAATAATTAGACTTTATCGTTTGCTTAATTTGTTTGAAGTTCGAAGAATAATAATGTTATCTTTTTTAATAAATATCTTTGTGTCGTCACAAGTTACCATTTACATTTCTTTCGAAAATTCAGTCATTTATCGTTTGTTAAATTAATTTACAGTTCGAAAAATATATAATTAGTGCAATTGATGCTTTAAAAATAAAAGCGTAACTTTGCATATTTTTTATGCCAAGTTAGAATTCGCTATGCATCCTTCTTCATACATATAAAATGAACCATCAAAAGAACTCTATTGTGATATTACAACAATCCAAACTAAATTAGAGATCACATAAATAAATATTCTTTCAAAAGTTTTTATTTTTATTTTTGATAAAGTTTCTTGTACGTTTAACGAAATGGCAACAGTGAAAATATTGAATAAAAATAAAAATGGAATTTGCATGTTATTTCAATGTAGATTAAAATTTTAGTTATTTAAATTTTAAATAAACTTCTACTTAAATTTTTTTAATGACATTTGGAATGTAGCCTAATCTGATTTTTTGCTTCAAAATGACGTATCCCACTTGTCTGTGGGACTTGTGGATGGCAACAGTGAAAATATGAATAAAAATGGAATTTGCATGCTATTTCAATGTAGATAAAATTTTTAGTTATTTAAATTTTAAATAAACTTCTAATTTAAATTTTTAAATGAAATTTGGAATGTAGCCTAATCTGATTTTTTGCTACAAAATGACATATCCCACTTGTCTGTGGGACTTATGGTTCTTTCTGTGAAAGTGGGTGACAGACGGACAGACAGACCGACGGATTGAACGATTATAATACCTTCCACTTTTTACGTTATAAACGTAGTGTGGAAGCTAAAAAACAGGATTGGGGATAATTTTAGCCTTTTCAATGCTCAAAATTCTTTATTTGTTGTAAATGATTAACACTCTCAAATTATATGTTCATTTTGGGTCTAACATAAAAGATCGATAATGAACAATTAAAGACCAAATATAGAAATGACATAGCTTGTATAAATGAAAAAAACATATGATAATTTTAATTCCATATATTCTAGATTCAAATTTGCAAACATTGATTTATTTCTAAATCATTTACAGTATTTTTTTTTTGCTTGATTCTATCTTTATTTTCATCACTAGACTTCTATTAATTTTAATACTAGATGATATGTACTCTTTAATTGATTTCAGTCATTCCCTGTCAAATCAACCAATTGTCTTAACCTTGACATTTCAGAAGTGGATAAGTTGATAAGGTTTGATACATAGGTCACAATGCGCCAATCGAGACCATGTTTTCATTGCTGAGGAACTGTTGCCACTCAAGAAACATGCTCCATTGACTGTCAAAAAGTCTCAGATTGGCCGAATTCGGCAACACTATGACGTCTTGAAACAGCTGTAGGACATTTTAATGCTTTTTAAACCGATATGCTAAACATATATTTTTTTTTAGAAAAACAAGTTTAAAATTCCCAAAACCACCACTTTCAAATATCTATATTTGTTTCACTGACTGTGATTAACTATCAATATGCTATATTTCATAATAGGAGGACAGTATAGGTTTGTATCAAACTATTCGCGAAATCGTTCCATTGTAAGGCAGTGAGTTATTTAATTGGTCCTTTCACAGGAAATTTCGCTGTTGCGTATTTGAGTATAACTTGAAACAAATAATATTTATTTTTGCCGAAAATAGAAATTATAAGTCTAGCAACTTTTGAAACCAAATCTTAACTAATAATAACTAATACCTTTTAACCCTTTAATGTATGATTTTTAATTTTTGCTTAAAAAAATATTTTTTGATCTTTGATGATCATACAGTATGGGAAAAATATTTTAATAAAATCATTTTACCCTGGAACTTAATTATATATTTTTTTTTAACTTTGGCATCGCCATAGACTTAGCATTGAGGACGATGTATTAAATTTGGAGAAATTGTATCCTTTTGATTGTATGCAACATAAATATTTTTTTTTAATTTAAATAATTACCTTATTTACTCTAAACATGAATATAGCGTTTAATGGATGACATGTAGCTAAAGTTGCCCAACATCAAGAATATTTTAAAGTAATTTTTAAATGGATTAACGTGTGTGTTGCCAAATTGCAACAGTATGCACTAGTGGGCTAAACTTGAAGTTTATTATAACATATCGCTAAAAAATAATGCAATTTACTCATTAAAATATGTTTATTTTGAATATTTTTTTTATCAGAGAAAGTTACAAAAAATGGTAGTAATAAGCATTTAGTTATTGGTTTCAGCTCTAGACAATATTATCAGCTACATTATACACTATGGTATACTATCAGGAGTATAAATTATATAAATAAGTTTAAGTACAACTCCGCTACGTTTTAATATTAACCTATAAACTACTTGCTGATTTTGCAACAATAAATATGGTATGCGCTTAAATCGTCTCGTAGTAGGATATTTGTTGCGGAAAAACGAAATGGCTCTATTCGATAAATAAAATCTTATTTTATTTTTAACATTTTCGGATCCTCGACAAATGAAATATTGTAGGGTAACGAGTACAGTGATTGGCCCCCTCACAGTGATTGGCCCCTCATTCATTATTGAAAATAATAAGATGTTAAAGCCCAAAATAGGTGTGACAAATGTTTTTAAAATTCCCGCCATTAACGTTTGCCATGTTGGCAACAACATTTTGGGCTTTAATTATTTGGGCTCTTATTATTTTCAATAATGAATGAGGGGGCCAATCACTGTGAGGGGGGGGGGGGGGCAATCACTGTACTCGTTACCCTAATTCGTTTTTTCCCCCGAAAGAACCTTAAAAATAATAAGAATAATAATTTCGAAAATGATAATTAAATACTATTCGAAGAAGTTATGGTATTTTCAGATACTAATATCTTTCTAAATAGAGACAAGATATTGTGTTTCTTTCAGTTAATGTAAAACAATTCATTATTTATTATTAAAAAGTATTTTTTTTTGTTAAAACGTTTGTTTTTGGAAAGGTTAATTTCCAAAAGTTTAGTAGATCACTCCTTCATCATGAAATCCCATGCCTGATCTACATCACACCCTTATTGTTATGAAAAAATAGGTTTACATTTACCTATATCTAAATTAATCACGTAAAAAGTAAAACTAATTTAAGCATTTAAATTATAGCTCAGCTAATATATAAACAAATAGTTGATAATTAGGCGACGAACTTAGCAAAATGTAACATATTATCCTCTAATTCGACATTAATTAAACTTAAAAAATAAGATTTATTTGTACACACATGGCTACTTTCGATTTTTAGCAACCAAATAGCTTTGCTCATACAACTTTGAATGGTGGACACTGGCCTCCCGCAGAGCCAATCCATCATTGTGACAGCCGCTCTCTTCAGTAAAATTCCCAGCCCCTTAGTGAAAAGCTAGTATCAGCTATCTTCGGAGGGGCCGTATATGTTGGTTTGTTTTCTTAAACACAATTGCTATTTTAGAGCGATAAACGAGCCAAATTGTTAGCCATATTGAAGAGCAGGATAACGAAAGAAAAATCTATGTTGAAAGCATTATCGCCATAATGGTGAATATGTTGCCATGAAATTTGGCGAGATTTTGCGGTTTAGGGCGTTCGGCTGAGTTTCATTCGGCTGAGTGGACTGTAACCCTAGGAACACCTCCATTTCGACCATATTCGTGTTTATGGAGTGGAATGTCGACTGGCAAGAGTACAGATTCGTTTGTGCTGCAAAGTTCTCAATCATACTATCATCACAAAATAGATTGAATTATCCCAAAGGTGATAGTTCGTCAACCAACAGAT
Organism: Oedothorax gibbosus; assembly: GCA_019343175.1. Classification (NCBI taxonomy): domain Eukaryota; kingdom Metazoa; phylum Arthropoda; class Arachnida; order Araneae; family Linyphiidae; genus Oedothorax; species Oedothorax gibbosus. The sequence goes on from JAFNEN010002779.1 coordinate 9,628, forward strand.
TTTGAAAATTTTCTTGAAATTCCGTGCAAAAACTTTTGAGATCTTGCTTTTCCCAAGGAACAAAAGTGTTTTTCTTCTTAGAGCCTGTTTTCTGCCTCTTCACTCGAGGTGTCTGTACTTTAACTTCATCGTCTTCCTCTTCATAAGCTTCAAATTCAACATCAATTTTGTTTGATAACCCGTTCACAATTGGAATAATTTTATCTTCAGCATCGCCTGTACTTGTATTTCTCACATTTGCAGCAGTTGTATCAAGTTCTTCATCACAGTTTTCAAGTTCTACACCAGAAATATCGCCGTTCATGAGTATATAATATACACTGCCTTATCCAGTGACGAAATTTCCGTTTTCCTCTTAGGCATCGTTTACACTATACATAAATTTAACTTAGATAATTTTTAAATTAAAAAAAATCAATTTCCAGAAAGCCTGCACGAAGAGTGAAAGGAGAAAGATTAGCACAAGAGGTATGAAGAAAAAACCAGAGCATGTACGAAGATATCAACCTAAGCAGCAAAGTCGCCAATAAGGGTTGAGTTGTGCCCAGCAAGTCCCAACGATGCCATTTGGCATCATGACTTTTCAATAATGGAAAACAACAAATTAAAATAATTATTTTAACATAAAAGAACGTCTATCTATATATTTTAACCTATCTGAACATATCCTCAAATTTTTTTAGTAATTTGTTCAACTAAATAGTTAAAATAGTGATTTAATTATGTCAACTTTTCCAAAATGAAGTGAAACGCAAAGTTGCTATTTTCAAATTTAAAAAAATAATAGTGCCGGCATCTATTGGGATTTTAAAAAAATATTTTTTAATAGAAAAAAGATTGAAGAATCGAATGATGTGCTTTTGAATATCATAATTAGCTATAGACGATCGGAAAAAAATTTCAAAAAGTGATGATGCCAAATGGCATCACTGGGACTGAAAGGAATGATTTAAAATATATTGTTACTACAGATTTTTTTTAAAATTTTTTTTCTTGTGGTAGAGAGGTTAATTTTTCTGTTATTTATTTGTTGTGGTGGTGATTCCTAAAATTTATAAGCACATTTCTGAAACTTTTATGATCGGGTTTACATAGAAGGAAGAAGTTCGAAGAATATAAAGTACGTATAAAATAAATTACATGTTGGATTATATTCAAAAAGAGTTCGGTTAAAAAACACAGAAAATAGTCATAAATCTTGTTTTTTGTTTCGTCCATTATTGTAGAATGAGTGTAACTAGGAAGTTCTCGCTTGCTGTTGAAATTAGGAAAAAAAAAATCTTATTTTTCCTCTTTAGTTCAATATAATTTGTATAAACAATGAGAAATATTAATTAACGCCTCTTTGACGTGCCTTTCAGCAGCCTATTTCACTTTACAATTAAACAGAAATCAATGTAAAGTATTCCTTATCTGAAGAAAGTTAAATTTTATCATATTTCTTTCTTTAGGAAACGATCTCGACGCAAACTCGTCTGATACCGCCAACAAAGAAGACACAGTCTGCAGCCATTCCGACGATTGGTAAGAATCTCTCAATTTTTATTACTGATTTAGGAAAACAAAGACCACTTCGGATAGGCTCTGGCATCCATTTCCATCCATGGAATATCCATGGCACGAAACAACAACGGAAGACTCGGGCAATTTTCCCAAATTTGACAATTTTGCAGTTGACAATCAATCACAATTTTTTTTTTTTTGGGGGGGGGGGGGGGGGGGGGGGGCTTTACGTAAAATTTGGTCTATGATTGCACCCCCCCCCCCTTAAACCCGTATTAGATTCTATTTATTTTTGAATAATAAAAAAAAAATTCCAAAATGAAAAAAAAAATCCCTAAGAAAAATCACTTCGCCGATTTTTTTCATTTTTTTTTTTCCGTTTTTTATAAAATTGCTTACCAAAATCTGTAAAGGTCACGATATTACGCAAGTTAAAGAAAAAGAAGTAACAAAAACTAACACATCGAAAGTTTGAGCGGTAAAAGATTTCAAATTTTTTTTTTATTATTTTATGGGGCGGGGTGGCGCCATTATACTCTAATCAGGAAGTATCAGGACGTTAAAGAGTGCATTTTTTTCGATAATAAGTTAAGAAATTCTCAATTATATCTACGGCACGTGTTATTTAGGATGAATTTTTGTTAAACGTTTTTTTTAAGGTTTTTAGCTTGTTTTATATTACCAAGTAAAATAAGTTTAGTTCAACTCAGGAGTTCTTCAGCATTTTCTCTTCGTCATCAAGTTTCATTTGAAGAAGATTGGGATAATAAAGTAAGATTTAGCTTCTATATTTAATTTAAATAATCACAATGATCCTAAGATCACAACAGTTTTCTATAGTCTTCTTGTTCGGTTTCTTTAATTTATTCTTCGTTCTTTGAATTTTGTCGTCGTTCTTGAAAGGAATTCGTTTTTTGGGATGCATTCTTCCAACAAGTTTTGAAACAGATAAATTTTTTCTCTGCGTTTTGATACATTAAATTTTTGCAGGGGGGGGGAGGGGGGATAATGGCCTGGGGATATCCACCTGCGGATAATCGGGAGTTTCCTGTATTTATTATTGTAATTTTCAAGGTATACAGTCGTTGTTTGCCTTGTTTGGGGTACTAACTTTTTTTACCCCCCACACACGAATTTTTTTGCTAATACTGTTCCAAGCCTGTTACTGTATACACTAATTTCTTAAAAATTAATATTTGTGCAATTAATTTTATATTTAGTACATTTTTATCATTTAAATTTTTAAATTAAATAAATGTTAAATTTAATATTCTAGGAGCTTATCATTGAATTTGTACAGAAAATAAGGTGATTTAAAATGATCTAAGTAGTTTAAATTTTCAATAAAACATTATGTGATTAATTTTTTTTTTCTATTTATTGTACATAATTTTTTATTTAAAAAAAAATAAAGCATTAATTATCTATTTAACAATACAAAAGTTAGTTAGGTAAAATTAAAACTAAAGTAAGTTCACAAATAGTAATTAGTTAAAAAAAACAATAATAGTAAAAAGTAAAAATATGTATTTACAATGGGCCAAATTAAATTACAAAATAATATAATTAAAATAAACTAATTAAAAATTAATTCTAATTTAAAAAAATTCTAATTAAAAGTAATTCTAATTAAAATTAATTCTAATTAAAATTAATTAATAAATTAATTCAATAAATAATTCTAATTTAAAAGTAATTCTAATTAAAATTTAAATTTTAATTAAAAATAATTAAAATTAAAAAATATTTTTTTTTAGAAATATTTCTAATCCAAATAATCAAAAATTAAAAAATTTTAATTAAAAATATTTTCGATTGAAAAAGAAAAGTTGATCTTTAAACCCTTTAAACTCTTTCTGTGATTAAATTTAATATTAGAAGCCGTTTTAATTTCTTTGCAACATATCCGGTGATTTAAATTATCTAATCAGTAAATTTTAAATAATGCCATTCGATAAGCAATTGATTTTTTCCTATTTAAATTAGTTAATTTTTTATTTAAAAAATAAAACATTGATTATCTTATTAAATAACCCCAAATAGAGTTAATAAAATATAAACTAATTAATGTTCATAAATAGTAATTCGTATTACTAAATTGATAGTAAAAAACTGCATTTTAATGCACTATTAAAATAAAATCAATTTTAATTTTCCTACTGTTAATTAAAAATTATATTAACTAAAATAATTTTCCTGAAAATAAGTGTAATTAATATAATTTTAATTAAAAATAATTTTTATAAAAATATTTTAATTAAAAATAATTTTAATAAAAAAAAAATTTCAATTGAAAAATATTATTTAAAAAAAATTGACCCCCCCCCCCCAATTTTGTCCTACATAGTTGCGCCCAGCTTATGACATCGATCTTCAAACCAATCACGTTAGGTCAATGTCTGAGTCAAAACTGAAAATAAAGTGGATCTTTGAGATTTTTAAAGTTAACTGAAAATTTTGGGGTCTACAATATCAAGGTGGTTTGATTTCAATACATAAATCATAAGGCCTCTCTCTCCGGGGGAGAAAACTAAATTACATCTCCCCATATCAGTTTCGCAATGCAATCCATTCCATGGTAATTTTAACGTTTTTTTATTCAATGTGAATTCCTATAAGAATATAATTTTACTAATTACAGCCACAATTTTAATAAAGGCCACCAGTTTTTTTTGAAACATTGTAAAGAACAAAAGAAGTAGAATACAGAACTTTCAATTTTTTTGAAATCACAGATTCATTATTTTAAATAACTTTTTAAAGTTTGAAAATCATGATGTCCTTACTCTGGACGTTATAACTTGAACAAAATAAAGATACTGCAAAAATTGATATATTAAAAAATAATAAACTTTTTTTTTCAATTTTTAGGGTGGGAAAATTTAAATTTTAATATTTGTATTTTTAAAAAGTGTTAGAAAAAAAAAGGAAAATTTTTTGAGCGATTATGGCAAACCCTTTTGTTAGCGAAGGAAAGATTTTTCGCCAAGTCAATTAGGTAAACCCAACTGAACTCTGGAGGGG
>JAFNEN010002780.1:0-14386 GCA_019343175.1 Oedothorax gibbosus
ACTAAAATAAATTGCTGAGTATTATCCAACTTGATTTTCTATAGCCTTAACAAATCCTTTTCTAACACCCAAATAGAATGCTAAATTTTCTTTAAAACTTTAAAACTAATCCCATTGTCTAAATAATGCGCGATATTTTCATTCATAAAAAAAGAGTTAATCAACCCTGTTCCTTTTTAAATTTTTTTGTTTTGCCGAAAGATTAAAAGGATAAGTCTGCCTGGCAAAACCAATGAAAAAAACGGTTTGCCAAAGTGAATCCACGATCGCTTGGTATAACCCAAACAAACGCTCTTGGATGAAATTTGGCGCTATTCTAAGTGAAGTTTGCCAAGGCTCACTACCAGGGCCGATTTCTAAATAGGCTAAGTAGGTGTACCTAGAGCGGCGAATTTTTTGGGGCGGCAAATTTTACCAATTAAAGCAGCATTCGGCATAAAAATATTATTATAAGATACTAATATTTTTTAGAAAGAAAACAAATAATTTATAATAATGCGTATAAACCGTAACGTATATATATAATACTAATATCTTGTAGCAAACATGGTAGCTGCGAGGGCAATTGCACCCCTCCTCCCGATCTCGAAGTTGAAAGAAAAATAGTCGAATAGTTTTTAAAAAAAAAAAATCGCCTATTTCGCTTTCGATTAAGCGTGTAAAGGTACATAGATGATTCTAAATATGTATCTATTTTATACAGCACATACCACCCTATTTTGCAGCTAACCAGCTACCTTTCCCCGAAGGGGGAGAACAGGGGTGCCTACAAGGGGGGTCAACGACGCAGACTTGCGTCGTTGAAATTCTAGGGGGGGGGGTGAACTTTTTTAAATGAAAATTATTAGAAACTGCCAATCTTGATTTAAAAAAAAACTAATGTATCTTACTAATTATCTACCCTGCCCCCCCCCCCCCCGACGCAACACCGGGGGGGGGGGGGGGGGGCTCAGAACTTGTACTCTGGAGAATTTTTATTTGGTTTAAAATAAAACACAAAGTGGCAAGAGATCAAAAGTGGCTCAAATTTTTGTATATTTTTTTAACCTTCAAAGAATATGAATGGGTAACCATAATTCGAAGCAACACCAGGAAAAAAAGGAGTTATAAATTATGTTCGATGGCGTCTACCATACCATACCAGACGCAGATTTCTGACAATTATTTCCAATAACAATCCGATCACTGTAACTAAGTTTAAACACTCATAAACCCCACGCAGTTTATAAAACATTCGGTGAATTGATGACGTTTGCCAATGGTATCAATGGATATTCCGCCATATTTTGCAGCTGGCTCATAAATCTTTCGAAAGTTGTTTAACCGTTTTACGAATTAAAGACCTTCAGATAATATTTCTGACTTTTTCCGCCAAATTAGACTCGAAGCCAAAATAAACTAAATGATTGCTTTAGAATCAGTAGGAAAATACTTGTCTTGTTTCAAATGTGTGGGTCAGTGGTGGTGTCACGATTGATTTGCCGCCCTGTCACTATATTCTCCCGTGGAGAATATAGGACAGGGGCGGCAAATCAATCGTAGCCTACTTTCGCAATCTTTAAATCCGACCCTCTCACTACATAGATTTGGGACTTTAACTCTCTATTATAATTTAAACTTATTTACTTACCCGTGAGAGTTTTAGTTGAACCTAGATTATACGGTCAAATTGGGACGGAGGTAGGTCGGATAATCAAAAATTCCGTATAATAGAGAACTTTGATTAATAACAAAACGTCTTGTAAGAGCAACGAAAGTTCGCGGACCCTAAATCGTCTTTGGTTTCACAGTTGTAAACATTACTGCCCGTGGCAGGCAAACTGCAGTAATCGCAACTATGAGTTGTCCACTTTTGCTCTGAAATGATTATTTTCAGTATGTTTTCTTAAAGGTTAGGGTAATTGAGTGCTTGCAAAAATGGTCCAAGTCACTATGGAAGTTACCCCCAACCTACCCATGGCAGATTACATTTTAGTGTTAAGTTATCTCCGATATTGAGACTTCCTGGCAAACAGAAGGCGCTTAAATATTATTATTTTAATTTCTATTCTTAATTTCTTTCTATTGTTTTAAAATATTCGAACGGAGTTCAGGGGAAATTTCTTACTTTTCTTTTTATAGTAGATATCGCTTAGAGTCCCACGATTTAAGAAGATCTCCGGAGTTTTTCATTTTTTTTCAGTCTCTGGAGTTTTCTCATCGTAGAATCGCCATAGAATTTTGGGATTGGTTTCTTTTGTGAACAAAGGAGAATGATTAATTAATTTAACGAGAATTAGATCAATTTTTGATGTTGAATCACCGACGGTCGGTTAACAGAGTTCCGGATAAATGAGACGTGGTTCTACTGTATCTTTGTAAATTCAGGTTTCGTGCCTACAACCTACAACTGCACAAACAGCTATTTTTTTTTAATTTACTCCTTTAAATGAATAAACTGACACTTTTTATCATTGACTGGGCTGGCTATTCATTTAACGTTTTATAAAGTATAAAATGATGCGTTTTACATTGAACTCATAGATATCATAATAAAAGTATTAGATTGGCTGATCACGTGACCTCTAATGCTAACGACGGGACGCGCATGGAGGCATTTTAAGAGGGCAAAATGGCCAGTGGTTGCTGCAACTTTAAGAAGAAAAATACTACGAAAAAATACCATTTCTTTCTAAAATTACAAAAAAAAATAAATACTAGAAAAGGATTTAAAGTCACTAAAAAATTCCAAATGCAGCTAGTATTTTTACGATATTTTTTTGTAATTTTAGAATTTATTTTAGAATTATTCTAAAATTATAAAAAACATCGTAAAAATACTAGCTGCATTTTGGAATCTTTTTAGTGACTTTAAATGCTTTTCTAGTATTTTTTTGGTAATTTTAGAATTAAATGTTATTTTTCCGATGATGCCGTAGTATTTTTCCCTTAAAGTGGCAGCAACACTGGCCTTTCGCCCTCTTAAAATGCCTCCATGCGGGTCCCGTCGTTAGCATTGGAGGTCACGTGATCAGTCAATCTAATACTTTAATTATGATATCTATGATTGAACTCAAGTTGAGTAAACGGTTTGTTTGGGCTTACTTGGCGACTTCACTTTTTTTTTCGTGCCAATCCATGTCCATATTCTTATCTCCATGGTTGAGATACTTCTATGAGGCCGACATACTAAAACTTGTTCCAGATGAGAATAGGAAGGAAACACAGCGAGTTACACGTATTAAAGTTTTTATTTTTTCAAATAACTCTTTTAAAAGATTAAAACGAATTTAAGACGCCGGTCCCATGAAAACACTTGAGAACTAGGATTGTTGTATAAAGATAAATAGATTTAACGGGACGCAATTTTGAATTTTAATGGATATTAGTTTTTTTTAGGGTCACCACAAGAGTAAATCCCACACAAAGGTGGGATTTATTAAAGTGTTCCATTTTTGGAAAACCATACATTTCTTTTTTTCTTGATCTTTATATTATCTTAATGAAAATTTAAAGAAGGAATAATCCTTAGTTTTGTTAAGAGACGCAATGCATCTTAGAGATCTGAACACAATGGCTTGTTGTTGGAACGTTTTAAAATGAGTGGAAGTTTTTATATTTATGGAATTTAATTATGTTTAGTTTAGTTTGAATTATCGTCGCACTAGAGCTACACGGATCTATTGCGCGGGCGTCGTATTTTAGAACCACAGTCAAGAGACGACCGACACCTGAGTAGGCACCCAACGCAAACCGTTAAGGGCGCACCGTACGCAGCGTTAGGACTTTGAAGGATGTTTAACGTGCACTCCCTCCACACGGGTATTATTCGCCGGACATTTTTGGCTGCACGGGCCGTTTATAGGTCGGCAGTTATTTTGCGATGCCCGGACCCGAACCGGGGAAACCTTCCGCATGCTAGGCAAATGCCTAACCGCCCTGGGCTCCCCAGCCCCTAAAATTTAATTATGGAATTAATTTAATTCGGAAAATAAACGGAAAAACATTTTTCTACGAAGTCTTGCTAAAGAAATGAAGTCCATGTTTTGAATAAATTTGATCCTACGAAAAGGTAGTTTTTTTGGAAAAAGTATAGTTTTCGACTGACTGATATATAAATATTTTACATATTATTTTTTCAATATAAGGGGTTGGAATACCACCAAAGAATTTTAACAAACATCGACTCTAAAAGTTTAGTTTAGTTTAGTTTGAATTATCGTCGCACTAGAGCTACACGAGGGCTATTGGCGACGGGCGTCGTATCACTAAAAGTTTAGAAAATTGTATGTCATTATGACCAAAAAGTTGTCATTGATTCTGGAATTCATCTGGAACTTTATAAGATGAAAATGTACATTGGGTATAAATGCCATACAAAAATGTCTTTCTTTAAACTTTTTGACTTTGTGGAATTTTGAAATGATTTATGTTTTCCTAAATTTACTCTTCGACATGATGTGTCAATGATGTTTTGTTATCTCTCTTCTATGGCCCGTACAGCATGGCTCCATAGTCTAGACGTCTGAGAAGGTTCAAACGTGCGTCTATTGATCTGTGACGAACTGTTTGTCACTTGAAAAGTTAGACAGAGTCTTTATTTTTCCTGTTTTCTTAAAATTCATCAGGATGTCCGGAGTTTTCTGTCCTTCCCTCCTTGGCGAATCTTCGGACCCTTTGAAAATTAGGAGAGAACCGTTGAGCCACAATTTCGGCATCAAAATTTCCGTTGGGGATCTGTTTAAAGCTTGGGGGTGTCTTTTGTACTCTATACGAGCCATATTCTCCAGAGCCATTGAGGTCCAGATTTGTGTTCTTGAGGTTGACAGCATGAACATAAACTGGTCTCACTAGAGTTGTCCGGAGCATAATGAGTGTCCCCGTTCCATGCAGCTACATCATCATATTCAGCAGGATTCAGATCCTGTAGCCAACTTAGAACCCGTTGAAAATTCGTTGAATCGACACGAGGGCTTCCAACTTTGTCAGGACTTTCACTTCTGGTACTTTCAAAGCTTGGAGAGGCCTCTTGTATTCCACTACGTCATTTTCAAATGCGAAAGTCAGATTTTGGATTTGACGAATGGCAGTGTGAACATGAACTGATTTCGCTTGAAGCCTTGTTCAGAGTGTTTTTCGTGGCTTTGCTATCACATGCAGGAGAATTTAGACCACTTTTTCCGATGGAACTTAGGATCAGTTCGAAGTTCTCGATGATGCGTCGGCCCACTGCTTCAGTTTTAGCTTTGTAATTGTTACCGAGTTCCAAGTGCGAGAGGGGCTCGTGTATGCCATCCAGGCCGTTTTCCCTTGTGACGCCCTCATCTGGATTCGGGGGGGGGTGACAGAGGGAACACAAGCTGCCGTCACCGGACCAGTTGTCCATAGCCTCTTTGTCATCACATCCTGAGACTGGCGTTTCACCCATGCCATTTTCCTTTGAGACGCCATCATCTGGATTTGAGGCTTGACATTGGGAACATAAGCTGCCGTCACTTGAACAGTTGTCCAGATCGTCTTCCGTGGTCAATCCAAGTGAAGCCTTTGTCACCACATCCAGGAAGATTCGGTTCTTCGGCTGTGCGGGAAATCAGGATCAGTGCGAAATTCGCCAAGATGCGTTGGCCCACCGCTTCAGTTTTCGATTTATAACTGTCCATCGGATCGAAACTTGAAGATGTTTTTTGAGTTCCATGTTCGCTATTTGATGGAATTTCGGCTTTGCAAAGTGAACACAAAGTGCTGGCACATGAAAGGATGTCGAGATCTTCCCCCAGTCTCCCGTTCTTAAATATTTGACAGGCTTACTGGGGCCCTTGGCCGGGTGGAACTCATAAGCGAGGCATCTTGGGTTTTGGGTTTAGTAAAACATTTGTAATTGTTGATGCGCTCAAAGTTTTGTGGAGAATCTCTCATTTCAGCTACATTTGCTTGATTGCGTTCGGATATAGAAGTGGCTGATCCACGCTCATTTTATTGAAGATTTGTCAAGAGAGCACTTGGCATCAAATCATATTTTGAAATCTTCATCAGTTGGCGGTTTTTGATATTTGTATTGCCAGAGGACCTTTCATAGAATCCATTTTCCACATAGGCAGCTGAAGTTCTTTTGTAGGCATTCAAATAAGAGCGAATTCCATGAATAGATGACATTTGAGTAGCCAAAGAGCTGCTACTATTTTTAAAATAAGAAGACTCATACTGTTAGTCGTGAATCAAACTTTATGGTAGAATTTTGAACTTTTTTTTAGGCAGAATATTTCGCCAATTTTCGATTAAACATTAGATTATCACAGTAATTTGATTTATTGACAAATCCTTTATGGAAACCAACAAAATACGTTAAATACGTTATATTATAATTTCAAGAAAATTATTTCGCACATTTTCAGTCACTGTTAAAACTTACACAAACTATCAATAGTATTTTATGGATTGTTTAAAACTTTCAATGTTTCTCATGAACCAATAATGCAAAAAGAGATATTACTAAGACCAATACAACAATGAAAAAAAAGAATTTTGCTTTGCAGTAACAATATATTTGCGTCATATTTAATTGTTAAAAATCATGGAATTTTTAAAGTTTAAGCTTATGTAATGACATAATCGCCTAGGTGTCACGTATGGAAATATACATTTTGGGGGGCAGTCTACCATAATTTTTTAATTTCAGGTATAAAAAACTTGTTAAATTTATTTTTTCAAAATCACTTTAAATATTTGTAAAAGGTTTTATAAGGGTTCTAGAATTACAAAAAATAATCAGCAAGGCTCATTTGAATTTTTTTTTTCAAAAAATTAGGGATGGCATTTTTAAAAAAAAAAACATCCGGTTTTCAAAGAAACCGGTTTAAACTGGCCTTTGAAAATAACTAATTTTCAATGAAACCGAAGTCACGAACAAACCGTTAGTCTTAAAACAGGTTTCGGTTTTCCATCCCTAGATCATTGTGACGGTTAGGAACGGAAGTAAAGAACGGACGGTGAGGAATTCACGATATTTTCCAGTCTTTTTTGTGTTGAAACTAACTCCAGTTTAATAAAAATGGATTTTTTACTCCTATAGCTCCACTTAACATTAAAGAAAAAAAAATTCCAATTATAAGCAAAAGTTAACCTTAACCATGGGGGATTGTAACTCCATCCAGTTCCTCTGTTCGCCACTTTAGTAATGAGGTCAGTGAATGTACCAAAACCCAGGGACAAAGTTAGGAGAAAGAAATACACTTATAATATTAAAAGCCAAACTTTTATGGAAGGAATTGTTAAGATATCGTATTAGTTCAATTTTAAAATACAAATGAATGTATTTTTAACTCAAAAAATGTGTTAGTTTGAGCCCTAAACTAAAAATTTAACATTCGGGAAATGGGAAGGTAAGAAATTTTCTGAATTGTTTGTGTCCTAAATTTTTTAGAGTTTCTTAGCTTTAAAATTCCGTTTTGCAATTATTATACTAATAGACTGGTCGTTATATAAGAAAAAAAAATTGAAAAGAAATATTATTTTTTTAAAATTATGCCCAAGGGACATAAATTAAAAATTATGGTAGAATTGCCCATTAACACTATTAACACTATAAAAATGTTAAAACAAAACCGCATTTGTTATATTCTATTTTCGTGTCTTTTTTCACATATACATTTAAAGTTGTAAATGTTTTCGGCAAATATAGTTTCCATACTGAAAATTTAGACTTGTGTCATTAAGGAGGGGGTATATTATATTCTATCCCTTCCTTTTTCATCAGTTGTTATCAAGATTTTAGTTGCAATATAGGTCACAATAAGATTTGCGTGACTTTCTATACGTCAAATCGATAGAGTGACTCTAGCAAAGCCGTTCCTACCGAATATTAAAAATATAATCTATGCATGCAGATAATAAAAACTCATTGAACTTTCTTACAACAATAATTAACACATTAAATCAATAGGTTTTTAATAAGATTTTTATTTTTTGATAATTATTTTTTTTTTCACATTTCCTGTTTTCAAAAATATTAAGCTACATTTGCTGCTCCTTTTTGTAAAATTTTGTAAGGATCTTTAAAGAGGAATATTGTTTGAAATTTATTTAAATTTAGACCGCACAGTTTGGCAAATTACTAGCATTTAAAAATTAATTTCCAACATTTTATTACAGTATGTTGATAAAAAAAGTTAGAAAATTGTAGTGCTGCCATCTATTTGTTTTACAAGACATTATTAATCCTTTATGGTTTTTATTCCAATCTACATATGTTTGGTGGTGCCATCTATCGTAAATATAAAGGGTGTAAAGTTAAACATCGTAAATTTCAATAATAATTTGTATAATGTAAATTGTAATTAAGCATATGCGAAGAATTAAGCAGCAACATTCTTTAAATGAATTTCGTTATGCATGTTTTCCAATAAACATAGTTTTAATTTCACGTAATTGGTACATTGGTCATTAAATATCAAATCAGCAAGCAATCAATTTGCATTTTGTAACTATGCATTGTTCTTAATTGTTCCTTAAAATTTTTCATAATTTTTCTATGGTATGTGCTACGCCAAATGAACTTTATTAATAGAATTACTAAATGAACTTTATTAATAGAATTACTAAATGAACTTTATTAATAGAATTACTAAATGAACTTTATTAATAGAATTACTAAATGAACTTTATTAATAGAATTACTAAATGAATTTTATTAATAGAATTACTAAATGAACTTTATTAATAGAATTACTAATTGTATACATGTATTTTAGTGTATTATTTTATAAAATTTGAATCTTTTTAGATGTTATTATTTTAAAGCTATTCATAGGTTCAATGTAAAAAATATTCCTGACGGTTAACTTGAAATTCGGTTAACACGAAATGTTTTGGTGCTCCCTTCGAGTTCATGCTAACGGGGTTCGACTGTATTTTTATTTTAAATTATTTTGTTAAAAAAAATTATAAACAAATTCTGGGAACATAACTTTTTAAACTAAATTTTTATGCTATTTACTATTTTATACTTCTATTACTATACTATTACTATACTATACTATACTATTACTATACTATTACTATACTATTACTATACTATTACTATACTATTACTATACTATTACTATACTATTACTATACTATTACTATACTATTACTATACTATTTTTTATAATTTACTATTTTTATAAAATAAAATTTTAGATGCAACATTAACATGTTTTCGTTGATTTCAAGCGGAATGCCCTCATTGCTACGGAATTATTTCAATGCTTCCATAAGAAATAAAGTTTCAAAGGATTTTTTTTTGTACATTCACCATCCTTAAACAGTTTTAACACATCTAACGGTCTCTAAAGAGATAATAATTTCTCTTTTAGCTTCCACACTACGTTTATAACGTAAAAAGTGGAAGGTTTTATAATCGTTCAGTCCGTCTGTCTGTCCGTCCGCCTGTCCGTCTGTACGTCCGTCACCCACTTTCACAGAAATAACCACAAGTCCCACAGACAAGTGGGATACGTCATTTTGAAGCAAAAAATCAGATTAGGCTACATTCCAAATTTCATTAAAAATTTAAATTAGAAGTTTAATAACTAAAAATTTAATCTACATTGAAATAACATGCAAATTCCATTTTTATTCAATATTTCACTGTTGCCATTTTCTGTTAAACGTACGAGAAACTTTATTTGGAAAAAAAAAATACAAATATTTATTTATGCGATATAATTCAGTTTGGATTGTTGTAATATCACAATAGAGTTCTTTTGATGGTTCATTATATATGTATGAAGAAAGATGCATAGAAAATTCTAACTTGGCATAAAAATGTGCAGGAATGTGCGAGGAATATTACATATTTATTCTTTGAAATATAAATTAATTTTTGCAAACGATAAGTAATAATTATTGATTTCGAAATAAAATAAATGAAACTAGCCAAATTTGGCGTGTAAATGTTTAATATAGAATTAATGTTGCGTTTGGCGCGTTTATTCCTGTTAACACAAATGTGTGGAAGCGGGTTAAGTGACAGATTCTGTTACAAAATTACTTGTTTACTTTAAATGACCTAATATGAAATATAAGGTAATGACACTATTGCGATGGGGTCGGAAATAGAGATTGTGCTTTCTGCACGTTTTGGAGAGTGCTGATTCTAAAAAAGTAGTATTTGGAACATTGGTCCACCAGTCTGTCTGAAACCACTCTACAGACAGAGCTAAAAAAGCCTACCGACTTCAAATTTGGTACGCCAGGTTTCGAGATAATCGCGCATGCGCATAGGGTAGCTACCATAGAACTTCTTGGTTTTAAAGGTATTGAAACAAAGGAACACAATTACTTTTAAATAAAAAAAAGGAGTGGCAATTGGTTATACAATGGTTACTTATATATTTTCTCATGATATATCCAAGCGGTGTCCTTTAATAAAACCTATTTTTAGCTTTTACACTACGTTTATAACGTAAAAAATGGAAGGTATTATAATCATTCAGTCTGTCCGTCTGTCCGTCCGTCACCCACTTTAATAGCCCGAACTACAAATGCTACGGACAAGTGTGATAAGTCAAAAATTCAGCGCATCAAAATTAGAATACATTGAAAATTTCATAATAGAATTCGAAGTACTTCAATTATTTAAAAAAAACTGCAAAATTGAATGCTCATTTAAAAAGATAGGAAGCCATTTTTATTAGAATTAAATCAACATTGCCATTCGCAACAATCGATCGAGAAACTTTAATGATTTTAGACATTAAATCAAAATAAATTTATTTTGCGACATCGATGAGTTTAAAATGACGTCAGATATATTTCACTACGAGATTCTTTGTACGTTGATATGAAATATTTTAATTCTATTTAAAAGCGAGGAATATTAAATTTATTCTTTGAAATATAAATTAATTTTTGCAAACGATAAGTAATAATTATTGAATTTTTCAAAATAAAATAAATGAAACTAGCCAAATGTAGCATGTAAATGTTTAATATAGAATATCAATGCTGTGTTTGTCGCCTTTTTACCTGTTAAACACAACTGTTGTGTGGAAGTGGGTTAAGTGACAGATTCTGTTACAAACCTACTTGTTTGTATTACAAAATAACAATGTATCTTGTTATTCCAATAACCCTTCTTAAGTATAAAGTATAAAAGCCTTGGAAACAGGGGGAAGATTGCCAAGTCGAACTGATTCACGTTTAGTTCAATCGATGCTAAGCAAACAATTCATCATGCAAGAGGAGGAATTTGAATAAATCACACTCCATTTCAACTACTGCAATGACGAAATCAGTCGCGGTCTCAGTCAGGATGGAAAATGTAAAGCGGAAAAGGTCCATTTGTAAGTGTACAGAGACTGGTCTTAAGTCAGTACGGTTGAATTTGTCTTTACCTGTTACATTTGAACCAAGTCGTCGCGTCAGACGGAAGTTACTACCGAATTGAGGCATAGTCCTCGTGTGCGACGATTTTTTAAACTATACCGACTGGGGGGTGCATCCATGTATTCTGACAGCGATGCACTTGGTTATTTTCGGGGTTAGGGTCATATCGTCGCAATAGAGCAACGCGAGCTATTGGCGTTGGGGTCGTAATTCAGAACCACGGTCAAGTGACGAGCCGACATGTGAGTAGATTACTCAACGCAATTTTTAAGGGAAACATTGTACGATGCACTTTACACGGGGTATTTATTATTCGTGGAGTTTTTGGCTGCACAGACAGTTTATAAGTAATACTATTTTTTTTAACTAAAACTTAAGGCGGGGAAAATTTGAATAATAACTTTTGAATAAGTTATAACAAAATGTTTTTCAAAACTTTATTTGTTAAAAAAAAAGTTAAAATCCATTTTTAAAAAACATCTAAGAATGCAAACGTGAAGAATTTAGGATCCATTTATTTCATAAATATTTTGGGAGTGAATTTTATTTTAGCGTGTTTTCATATTTTCATTTAATTAAAACAAACAGTATTTAATTCTTCAAGACCTGATTCTTTCATCTAGCAATAAATAGTGCGAGCTCAACTTAGTGAGAAAAAAAAAATCGCAAGCTGATATTCCAAATGAATTCACTGGGGATGAAAGTGTTTAAACCATGCGTTCCCTAATTGTTGTGAGCAATGTACAACAAACATTATTTAATTCTTTCAAACAGACATGATTCTTTATCTAATGATACAATAAGATTTACAATATGATAAGAATGTTACAATACAAGATACTTTTATATTGAAAATGTATGCAAAATTTAGTAAAAAAATTTTAGAAAATGCGCAGTTTGATGATTCCAAATGGAATCATCGGGAGTGAACAGGGTTAAATCCATAGATATCATAGTTAAAGTATTAGATTGGCAGATCACGTGATGCTCCAATGCTAACGGACGGGACGCGCATGGAGGCCAAATAAGAGTGCAAAATGACCAGTGTTGCTGCCACTTTAAGGAGAAAAATACTACGAAAAAAAAATACCATCTAATTCTAAAAATTACAAAAAAAATACTGGAAAAGGATTTAAAGCAACTAAAAGATTCCAAAATGCAGCTAGTATTTTTACGATATTTTTTGTGTAATTTTAGAATTAGATGGTATTTTTTCGTAGTTTTTTTTCTCCTTTAAGTGGCAGCAACCACTGGCCATTTTGCCCTCTTATTTGGCATCCATGCGCGTCCCGTCGTCAGCATTGGAGGTCACGTGATCTGCCAATCTAATACTTTAACTATGATACCTATGGTTAAATCTGACTCCTATAATAAGATAACAGAAACATTCAGAAACTATCCACAAAAAAACGAACCCACCAATCCGGGCTTGCATATTCCCGTAATTAACGCAGATGTAGATATGAGGTCCGGGAGTCGGGCCAAAGTCCGGACATTCGAAATGACGAATGGTGTTCCAGTGGATTGATAGAATGAAACAGGTTCGACGTATCTGTCACAAAACGAGCCTTGAGCGATTGTTTTCGGTGAAGCGGTCCTATCCATTGTGAAGGAATAGAAGTTCAGTTTGTTTGAATATCGTCGCACAAGAGCTACACGAGGGCTATTGGCGCCGGGCGACGTATTTCAGTTTTCACCCAACGCAGCCGTTAAGGGCGACATCGTACGCAGCGTTGGGACTTTGGAGCGTATTTTAACGTGCAGGGGTATTATTCGTCGGACCTCTACACGGGGTATTATTCGTCGGACCTCTACACGGGGTATTATTCGTCGACATTTTTGGCTTGCACAGGTCGTTTCTAGGAGTTATTTTGGCGATGCCGGACCCGAACCTGGGACCTTTCGTATGCCTAGGCTAGAGCCTAACCGACTGGCTCCCCAGCCCCGAAGGAATAGAAGTAAAGATGCAGTAAAACGAATTCCACGAGGTTTGAAGATTTAATAATTTTTTTTTTAATTCCGTAAATTTTAGGCATTTGGAAATGGGGTTGTCGCAGATGCCTTAGATTAGGATTTATCTTTTGTTTTTTCCCCCTTTAAGACTTAAAGATAAAGTAAATCATGATAATTTTATATACCGTCAATACTCGATAACTCAAGGGACCCAAAAAAATATTCGACTTATCCGAAGTTCGAGTTATTGAAGTACTTCCATTCCTCTCTACTGGTACTTAGGATGGGTCGACATGGTTTGATAGGTGCCATAATACTATAGTTGTAAGCATTCAAATTTTTAATAGCCTACGTAAACAACAAGAGAAGAATGGGGTCAAAAGGTTTACTAAAACTCAACTTTAACAAAATTTGGCTCGTTACTTATTAATTAGTATACATACCATGTAAATATAATTCGAAAAAAGACACAGATATTTCTTGTTTGTATTTTTTAAGGTTGTTGGGCATTCACAAAGTCACCTAATATTGAAGTTTGAACTGCATTGTGTTTTTATGGGGAATCTATCACAACTTCGACTTAGAAGATGTTCACTTCGAGTTATCGAGACAGTTTTTGATAGAAAAGGTATTGAAATGATTCGGGACTTGATCAAAAGTTCGAGTTAGCGGATTATTCGACTTATTGGAAGTAGAGTTATCGAGGTTTGACTGTAGCGTAGCAACAAAGTAAAAAGTCCGAAAAAGAAAATTCACTATGTATTTAAGAAAATGTCAATTTGTTTCACCAGTAACTCTTGAAACAAACGGGCGGTTTTAACTCAGTCTGAGTTAATTTCCACTCCTTTCCGGTGCCGAAAATGCACTTCCCCTTTAGGAGTGGATTTCATTTTGTTTTAGAGTGTAGTTTTATTAAACTAAGTTCATTTTGTTTTTAAGAAACATGAAAAACTCTAACGAACTTTACACTAAAAAATTCTGCAAAATTACTACACATTTTGCGGTTACTTCTTACATCACAAAATAACAAGTCTAGATTTGAAAAGCAATTCTATACATTTCCTCCGTTTATAAATATAAAATGATG
>JAFNEN010002781.1:0-11443 GCA_019343175.1 Oedothorax gibbosus
ATTTTTCAATTCGTTTCTTGATAAATTAATAGTTTTGACGTTAAAATTTAAAAAATAAGAAAAAACAGGGAAAAATAGAGTTATTCACAAAAAGTCGTCTTTTTTATATGGAAAAATGGACATAATAATTTTTTTTAATAGTAAGACCGTTTCTAACTTACGTAAAAAAAATTGTTGGTTGAAAATAACATAAAAATTAAAAATAAAATAAACTTTAAAAGTAAAAACTTAAAAAAAAACCGACATACATTTAAAATAAATAAACTTCAACATTAGAAAGTAAAAACTTAAGGCCGACGCCTACCCTCTCAAATTCATAGCTCCCTAACGAACCTGAATTTAGTGGCAACACAGGAGGCGGGGCAACAACCAAAATCTCTAGCCTATCAATACAGCTATCTAGAGAGAGGGGTTTCGACCCCCCCCCCCCCAAGCACTCCCTACAAGTGGATCCGATCGTGGCCCCCGACAGTAGGGGTCCGAGTCTGTCTTGACGGCGCTAATGACCAGCCTGGGGGAATCGACTCGACAAGCACCCCTCCCCCCCGTCAGGGAGGACGAGACCATTTTTTTTTTAGTTTTTTTGTCGCCCAACTAGTTTTTGCAGGGGCTGTCGCGTTATCTGTTGTCAATGTGAATGTGATTCTGGGTAGTTTTCTCAATGGTTTCTCTTTATTTAGCTACTCTTTTGTGATGAATCGTCTTAGGTTTGAGAATGGTAAATTTCTTGCCATTCCTAAAATGAGGAAATAAGCTAGTTTTATCACGCTAGTAATGTGCAATTGTTAAATTACGTCCTATACGCTTGGAGATAGGGATATAAGAATGCAAAAACTAATATAAATAACAAGTTTTTGATTTCGAAACAGTTTTTTGCCATGATAAGTAATGAAAAGTTCGTTGACTTTTTTCGTACATGAATAGCAATTTTTTCTTTGGAATGTTTTTTACCGTATACTGATTAAATTTTTGTGAACTGGATTTATCACCAGTTGGATAATGAATGCTTGTGTTGGGGCGAACGTGAATGACGAACGCCTTTTTTACACGGTAAAATTCCCAATATTAAAAACATTTTTAGAGAATTATACCACTCTGACTCAAGACACTACAGAATGGGAGGATAAACAGTTATAGATATTTTAATATCCGGTGGGATCTATGGAAACATTACTATGAACAACCAAGCAAATGCCAGATAGAAGAAAATTTGTAAAACTTCAATGAAAACGTTACAGCATTAAAAAATATATGTTATTTATATGTACAAAATAAATTTGTACTAAACAAAGAATTTTATTTACAAACATTTTGCAACAAAATATATAACAAAAACAAATTCATTTCCGTTTATATTTAGAGAAAAGTTAAAGTGCAATAAAAGGAATATATGTAATATAAGGAATTTGTAATTCTGTGACGTGAATAGCACATTTGAAATAAAATATTATTGAAATAAAACTTAAAGTTGAAATTCACTAAAAATAAAAATGATGACAGCAAATAAAAATTTCTATCAATGGTGGTGCAAAACCTATACAATTCGAAACCGTTACATAATAATAAGATTTTTTTTATCTTATAATAAAAGAAATAACGATTACAATAAAACTGATGGTTAAAAAAATCAAATTAATTCTGCATTTCAAAGCCAGATTCCCAACCAGTTTTTGCAGGCAGGTGTCGTGTTACCTGTTATCAAACCAAGGGCGGATCCAGGGTGACAATTTGGGGGGGGGGGGGGGGACGAAGGTCTTTAATACCCTCAGATAGAGAGGGGTCTAGGGAAGATTTATTGAATTTTTATGCCCATAGAAGTATTTTTGAAGCATCTAACAATAATATTAAAGTTTAAAAACATGTAATTATGTTTAATTACAATTATTTTTAATTAACATTGTTTTAATTAAAATTAATTTTTAATTTATTTTTCCATTGTAAATGCAGTTTTTTACTAGTAATTTAGTATGTATTACTAATAACTTTTTATAAACATTAATTAGTTTGTATTTTTACATAACTCATATTTGTATCATTTAATCGATAATTAATGTCTTATTTTTTGAATAAAAATGGGGGTGTTTCAAGGAGGATTTGGCAATAGCTCTGCGGTTTTGTTTTCATGTCTCTCGAATTACTGTTGTTTTGGTATTCGGGAGCGAGTTTCCGAAGAGAATATTTACGTTGTTAATTTTTTAAATTCCGATTTCTTTCAATGCAAGTTTTAATTGATAAATGATTAAAACAATGAACAGTACAGCAAGAAGTTGTAATTAAAAAAAATTAGAAAACTCAATTTCGAATAGCAACAAAAGTAATTTTAGAGATATGAAAACAAAACCGCAGAGCTATTGCCAGATCCTCCTTGAAACAACCCCATTAAGAAAAATTTTATTATAGAATGATAGTTAAAATTTAACTACTTAAATAATTTAAATCACCTGATTTGTTGTACAGAAATTAAACGACAAGCTTCTATTATTAAATTAAATTATAAAATGATTTGTGTGTAAATAATTTTAACATTTATTTAGTTTATATTTTAGTTTAGTACAAATGAAAAAAAAAAAAAAAAATTCGACGCCACACGATATTTTTTCGCCCTAGCCGTAATATTTTTTTCCATGTTCTAGTTCTAAGTTGAGAATGCAACGAGTTGTAGTATAAATATTAGTAAAAAAAAACCATTTCTTTAGAAGTCGATTCTATCTAGTTTGAATTTTAAGATTTTGGGAGGGAAATTTCCCCCTCCCCCCGTGGATCCGCCACTGTATCAAACAGATACTAGGGAGCTTCTCTGGACTTCCAGAATATAAATACAATTAACAATTATTTTTATCAAACAAATAATAAAAAATTATAAAAAGATAGCATAAACTTATCCTACAGTTGGAAAAGGGTCAATGAATCGCTCCATTTTATGCACGGACAATGAAAAATATAGTATAGCAATCAGTCAAATTCAAATACAATATTTCTGATAAAAAGGCAGTTGCAATGACATAAATCAAGTACGTAGTGTAAAATATCAAATTTAAATTTAAAAAAAAACTGAAATATTTTTTAAAAAAATAATATACACAAATAACTAAAATATTTTTTAAAAAAAGAAAATTTTCCCATACAAAGCGATGTTCCTTGTGTTTCTACAATTACTGGTATTATATTAAATAGTTAAAAAATAAATCATATTTAAAAACTCGTGCAAATAATGAGAGTTATACGTACTTTTCTGATTTCTAAATTTAGACTATTAGTGGGTAGTGTTACTAAGCCTAGAGCTTAGTTTTGCCATATGTTTTCCTCTCTCATTCAAGTACGCATCAATGTAGTACACTAGTTGTAGAAATTATTTACTTTAAATGATTTGTATATGTACTTTCGCGACTTGGTTACATTTGGTCATTACTTTGATGCATTCAAAGAAAAAAAAAAAAAAAGAGCCGCCTTTAGCAAACTTCCTTTCACAAGTAGTAAAATACTTCCTAAAATAAATTTGTAAGTAGTTGATTACCAAAAAAATGACGGTTTTAAGGCGAAATAGATAAGATCATATAATGAGTTTAGTTTCTGAAAGTAATGGCGAAAGAATAAAATAAACATTTTGAATTTTAAATGTTTTCGTTAAGTTTTATTTAATTTTTTCAGCCGATGGCATCAGGAAAGAGAAAAAATTATCAGATTTGAGCGAAAGTGGTGTATTTTTTCAGAAAATTGAATTTTCTCTAAAAATGGAACAAATATGAAAAAAACTAAGCCTCAGGTGCACACGTTGGTATTAAAGAGAATCTATCTTTAAAATTTCGAATTTCTGAGGGCAGTATAAGTAGGTCTTTTACGATCCGAAGACAGACAGACATACACACAGACAGACTCTTTCTTTTATTATTATAGATAAGGAACACACACATAAACACACAAAACTACATTTTTATTATTATAAATTTGGTACTTGTTTCTATCGTAAACAAATGGTAAAATGGTAAAGTATAATGAAAGAGTCCGTAGTCTTATAGTAGTGCAAGTATTTTATATAAAGAGTGTGATTTTTTAGAAAAAATTCAATTTGTTTAGTTACATATTTTTTTCAAACTTTGTATTAAAATATTTATATCATTAAAAAATGCACTTCATTAAGAAAATTTTGTAAAATACATAGTAAACAAATATTTATAATTAAAATTAAATTTATAATTAAAAAAAAATAGTAAAAGAATTTTATCGAAACTAAAATCCTGAAATCTTTTTTCAGCTTGAACTATTTTAAAATAATCTTTATAATGCAAATTATAACACAGAACAGTACAATAAGCTAAGGCAACTTTAAATCAAATCATGGCGGCAACCAACTACACGTTATGAGCGCAGTGGAATGACGGGCTCTAGAACGACACCTCTCAATCACAGAGTAGAAAATAAGCATTTCTTAACAGCAAGCAAAAAAAAAAAAAACCAGCAATCTAACAAACAAGGAACACCAGATCTTCTTTCAAAGATTCTTTTGAAAAAGAACCCCTAATAGATAACAACCCCCAAAGATAGACCCCCAAGTGCGCTTCCCAACCACGAGTTTTTGACCTCTGACCCCCGAAAGTTTCCTGAAAGGCGTGGCCTGTGTGGAGGCGTGGTTTCAGCCAATTTTCAAACACTTACCTTAAAAGTTCCGCAAAAACCCTTACTTAAAAAAATTAAATTTAACTTTAAAGATATTGTATTAGTAAAAAAATGTTGAAATTTGTTCCAGAAAGAAAATTTTTCGGTTTTTCACCTTTTAACTAACTTAAATATTTCGCTAAAAATAAAATTTCAATTAAAAAAAAGTAAATAACTTTTTAAAAAAAGTAGCCTTAACAAACCACAATTTAATTGGAGTTTTATGAATTAAAAAAAATCGCATCAAATTATTCCTATAATTTCATTGCTTTTCATCCGAAAAAAAATCATTTTTTCCCCATAGACTTAGCATTAGCCAGCCCGATCGAGGTAGGACGGGGAATGGGGGTGTCCGATCCCCTTAAGCTTTGAAATTATAAGACATTATAAGATCAGTGTAAGTGATCAGTTATGTGTATAAATATATTTTATGTGAAAAAATGTGTGTTTTTTCATACATTCTGTGTGTTTATTTAGAAATAAGTATCAAGAAAGAGAGTTCTCCACTTAAAAATTTTATAAGCCCTATTTAAGACATATATAGTAATTTATAATATTTTAGATTAGTCTATTTTTAATGTATAAGTATGAATATATTTTACCAGAGATCGGAGGTTCAAACCTCTAATGGAGTTGAAAAATAACGTTAATAATAATTAATATTTATTCGCGCTTATTTCATTTATTTTTTTGCAGTAAAACCAATCAATACCATTAAAAATCATTTATTTTCTCGTCGATAGATGGTGCCACGATTTATCATTCCTTAAAACTAGATATATAACTACGTCACCTAAACCTGCTCATGACGTCGTATGAACCTACTCTATTACAATATCGAAACAAATCAACTCCATTCCTCCTACGTCATACATACCTACTCATGACATTACATAAACCTACTCATGACGTCACATAAACCTACCCTATTACTCATCAGCAACAAAACAACTCAACTCCACTTCCGGTCACGTGCACTCCCGTTTACGTCATATCCGGTGACCTCATATCCGTCACGCCCGCCTCCGGTGTGGAGGAGCTGATCCTCAATCCTCCACTGGCACAGAACTGTCTTTTTCTAACTACTGGTAGACTTTAGAAAAATAGTGTACTTCGATATTTATCTTTTCTAAAAAAAATGGGAATTTAGTTCCGTAAATATATTTTTACTTAATAAAATTTTGAATTTTGTTTGTGTGAAAATATATTTTTATCGCTACAGTTTTCAATATGACATCAATAATAACTAAGATACATAATTAATGTTGGTTTTATACTTTTTGGTATGAGGTTTATTACCTATTTTCTAACATGTATGTATCCATTAGTTTCTTAAAAAATCCTATTTGAATTTGATGTCAAGCTGAGCTATCTATATATAATACTCTTATGCGGCGCCCAAATTTCCTTATATTTCTACCTCTGGAATGGCAACAATCGAAATGAACAAAAATACTACTACAATTTCAAAATGGCCGACTGAAAACAACAAAAAAGTGTTTATTCCAGAGACATATAATAGAATGGACTGCGCATTGGTAAACCTAAGGCGATCCCCTCATGGGTCACGTGCTGGGGTAAGATTTACCCCAGCACGTGATCACGACCAGTTGGCGAGTTTTTTCACAACGACTTGAACATATGAGGCCGACAATCTAGTGGCATAAAAAAGAACTTGGGAAAGGAACAAAAATGAATTGCTTTTTCGGCGAATAAAGTTGCTATTTTTGGCAACTTATCGCAGTTGTTTGGACGACGAATCCTCTTTGTATAGTTATTTTGTCGTAGATCTGCTTGCCCAATATATGATTCTTCAGCATAAAAGAGCTTTTTTATAATAAATTCCCTCTATAAAAAGTATAGTTTATAAAAAACACAATTACTTAAAGTATGCAGAACTAAATAAATTTACCTGTGAAGTGCGACAAATCCTTTTTTACGCCACTCTGTGCAATTAACAACTACACAAGAATTTGGCATCTTGTACGATTAAAAAAAATTACATGATTAAGAGTCAGTAATTCATCGGCACGAACTATTTTTCTATCTTTCTCGAAAACCAGATGTCGCCGTGTTTTTAAACTAGAAAAAACACTTTATCGCCCACTTGGCGTAATTGCAATCGTTCAGTGCGCATTTTTTTATCGCCAATGAAATTCGATGCCCCCTAAGAATAATTGTCTTTGCCGTGGGCAGTTCAAGTGATTACCATCTTGGTTCAGTGACTGGGTTTACAACCACCTCACCCCCTTCTAGAGGGGCGAAGAGATAAGGACAACTCTGAAGGAATAAACGAGAATTGGTTGGGGGATTAAGAATTTTTGGATTCTGGGTGGCTTTAGTTGTATTATGCCATTTTAGCTGGTTATTACGTGATTAAAAGTTTATCTTTTGGAATGATTACCCAAAGAAGACATTTTTTAAGGATCCAAAAAAAATCTTTTCTGAAAATTAATTTTAATAATTATTTTAAAATAAAATTGCTAAAATTTAAAGTATTTGACTACTCAACGAAGTTGATGCATTGGTTTAGTGTAAAGTTTTACAGTATGTGCAGTATGAAAATCGTAGTGGGTACAAACCCCTGAATTTTAATTCTGATTAATAAATTATTTCATCGAAGCAATTTATCGAAACTGAAAAGGTTGTGTTTTCGACAGCTCGATGGGTGGCTCCAGTGGCGCCGGAACGTATTCTTTAGAGGTATGGCAAGAAATGCCTCTATCTAGCCACACCTTCCCCCTCCTCCCACTTCTTCTAGATGTTTTGAATATAAAATTCATCAACTACTTGAAATTATTTTTAAATAAAATTATTTTTAATTAAAATTATTTTTAATTAAAATTATTTTCAATTAAAATTATTGTTTTAATTTAATTTTCCATGAAAAATAGTTTAAATAGTTAGTATAAAAAATAAGTTCAATACAAAAGAAAACATCAATTAATTATCAAATATTTTTGTTGAAAATTTAATTACTTAGATAATGATTTGACTTGGAAAATATTTAGTCGTTTCTAAGAAGCAATTGTTTTCTTGATCCTGATGCAAAGGTGTAATAAAACAAGTAGGTTTGTAACAGAATCTGTCACTTAACCCGCTTCCACACATTTGTGTTTAACAGGAAAAAACGCGCCAAACACAACATTAATTCTATATTAAAAATTTACAAGCTAAATTTGGCTAGTTTCATTTATTTTATTTCGAAAATTCAATAATTATTACTTATCGTTTGCAAAAATTAATTTATATTTTAAAGAATAAATATATCATATTCCTCGCTTTTAAATAGAATGAAAACATTTCATATCAACATACAAAGAATCTCGTAGTGAAATATATTTGACGTCTTTTCAAACTGATCGATGTCGCAAAAATAAATTTATTTTCATTTATTGTCTAAAAGAATTAGAGTTTCTCGAGCGATTGTTGTGAATGGCGAATGTGATTTAATTCTAATAAAAACAGAGCCGCCTTTAGCTATTAGTAATTCAAAAGTTTTAAACGCCAAAATTAACTATTTTCATTAATCTTCTTCTCAGATTGCATATTTTTTTGTGCCAAGTCAGAATTCTCTATGCATCTTTCTTCATACATATATAATGAACCATTAAAAGAACTCTATTGTGAAACTACAACAATCCAAACTGAATTATAACACATAAATAAATATTCTTTAAAAAGTATTTATTTTTATTTCAAATAAAGGTTCTAGTACGTTTAACGAAATGGCAACAGTGAAAATATTGAATAAAAATGGAATTTGCATGTTATTTCAATGTAGATTAATTTTTTAGTTATTTAAATTTTAAATAAACTTTTAATTAAAATTTTTAATGAAATTCGGAATTTAGCCTAATCTGATTTTTTTTTTCAAAATGACGTATCCCACTTGTCTGTGGGACTTGTGGTTCTTTCTGTGAAAGTGGGTGACAGACGGACTGAACGATTATAAAACCTTCCACTTTTTAGTACATTATAAACGTAGTGTGGAAGCTAAATAGAAGTGGCTCGATAATTTTAGAGATGGCAAACTGGAACAGTTCATTTTATGATTTGACTTGGAAAATATTTTCAGTCATTAGAAGAAATTATTATCTTGATCCTGATGCAAAGATTAAAAAAAGAAGTGCCTTGTGAAAGTTATAGAGATGGCATACTGGAATAGTTCATTTTCTGATTGTGTTAATTGAACTTGAATTGGGTGGACTAAAAAATATGACGATTTTTTTTAAAGTTTCATTCGGAGAGATTTGGGCATCAGATAACATTCATTGAGGCGTGATACGGCGGCGATAGCAAGTAGTTTCATAAAGCATAATAAAAAATTTTAAGATTTGCTTAAAATCCGATATTTACTTATGGCATTCTTATGCCACTTTTGTCCCACTGTGCACCGTGACGAAAATAGTGGTCATGCACCGTATTTTCACAAAAAAAGTACAAACAATGGCACTTTTGTAATGTACTTTGTGCAAATACAATATTTACAACCCATAGTTTTTGTAGTCAAACCAAAAATTAAAAATTAAAATATCGCAAAGCCACTTTTGACAACCTTGAACTCTTGAGCTTTATAACTATAGGTACACTTTCCCCATTCATATAGAGATTTTATAAATCTGCTGTTCGATTCAAAGTAGATTTCTTTCTGTGGGTTGGCACACTTTTTTACAACATAATCCATTTATGACTTTACCATTCGAAAATGGCTTTACACGAACTACATTGATGTAGCATATATATATATAGATCAGCTTGACATGAAATTAAAATAGGATTTTTTAAGAAACTAATGGATAAATACATTTTAGAAAATAGGTAATAAACCTCATAACAAAAAGTATAAAACCAACACTAATTATGTATCTTAGTTAATATTGATGTCATAGGGAAAACTGTAGCGATAACATAAATGTTCACACAAACAAAATTCAGCTTTGTAGTCTTGTAGATCTTCCACATTTAGCGTATCTCGACATAGCGAAGCTGAAGACAAGTCGAAATAAAACTGGATGCAACACTTACGATATACGAACTACAATCTGCAAAGATTTCTTATTCTTCTAAACTGTCCTTCTCGGCCGAACAATTAGAAATAGGTGTGCCTGTGGACCTAAACCCCTATTCAACCGTTCACTTCTTTCTTAGAATCTATTCAACTTTACCGACTCACACCTGTTCCCTCAAAGTGTACAAACAATGCAAACTTATCTTTGTAAATGTATTTTGTATTTTATGTAAATCTACACATTTTTCTGCATTTTCTCTTAAAAACATTATTTTCTGTTTGAAATCTCAATCGCATCTTTTCGAGTTTTTCCTGTAAAGCATTGAACAAGCCCACAAGCCCAAAATTGACAAGAGTCGTATCTCTAAACAGAAAAGAACTAACCGCAGAGGTTAGGTGGGTCGCATTCTACGAAATCACCAGGGGTTAGAGCTCCCCTCGAGCGTCTTTAGGAGGTTCTATTCAAAGTACCCCCCACCATATGTTGACAGATAGCGTAGACCCTAATTAAGTTGGCGACACTTCTTGGCAGGTGATAGCCAAATGTGGGGTTGCCATAATTCGCTTTCCCCAAAATAGCAACAACTTTTCTTAAATTTTTAAAGAATACAAATATTTAAATTAAAATTTTAATTTCGTAATGAATTGAAAAATAAAAATTTCGATTTTGTCCAAAATATAGAATTATTGCAGTATCTTTATTTTTTACTGAGATACATCGTCATACACTAAGGACATTGTATTCTTCACTGATTTTCAAACTTTAAAAAATTATTAAAAATACTTAATATGTGATTTTCAATTATTTTTTTCTGATAGTCTATTTTACTTATTTTGCTCTTTAAAATGGTGTCAAAAACTAGTGGCCTGTATTAAAATTGTGGCGGCAATTAGTCTGAGAAGATTCTCCATAGGAATACCATTACGATTTTCAAGGGGGGAAATTCGGCTTCATGACTCTTAAGAATAATCTAACATTGGACGAATTTAATCAAACAATTATGATTAAAGCTAGAAGAAAAAAATAAGAAATATAGGGAAAAAATCGTCTGCAAAAACATTAAAAAAAAGCGCCATGCAGCTGAATGCTATAAACCCACGTGACTTGGGAACATATGTGAGTCACCATTCAGGTTTGCCAGCCTACTCGTATCTGGTTTTCAGGTCTGGCGACAATTGGCATAGTTCTAACGAAACAATAGCGATAAGTTGCCATATGTTGCAACCTTTCTCCTCTTGGCGATTTTCATGATTGGTACGCTTTTAAAAGTTGCTTGACAGAGCAATGCGCAGTCCATTCTATTTTATGTCTATGGTATATTCAGGAATGGCTTGGAAAAGCGAAAAATAACTATAAATATTACGCACAAAACATAGTTCGATTCGGCAGAAAAACATTAAATGTATTTTTTTTTGAGAAAAGCACTACGAAATAACACAAGGATTGACAATTTTTAGGAATGGCTGCAAAAAGGCCAAAAAATGAAAAAATAACCATAAATATTATGTGCAAAACATTGTTCGATACGGCAGTAAAACAAAAAATTTACTTTTTTTTACTTTTTTTTTACTAAAAACCCACGATTTATAAAACGTGGGAACGTTAAAATGCAGAAGAATTTATTTTAAAAAAGTAAATAATTATTTAAACCGTTAAGGTCATAAATTTATATAAAAGATTGGTATAAAAACACTTCAGAATCTATATAAAAGGCGAAAGTCTCTGTTTTCTTCGGCATTTTTTGGCTTTACGCCTTTTAGGTCCGGCAGGCTATTTAG
>JAFNEN010002782.1:0-13859 GCA_019343175.1 Oedothorax gibbosus
TTGAAGCGAAGGTTTCTATAGGGGAATTTCCCGGCCTAAACTTTAAGATAATACCCAAATGATTTTTTAATAAGTATGATTAGCGGTTCTTTTCACCGAACTTTGCAAAAAAACCTAACCCCGTGATGTTAATGGGTTTGGCCTGAGCGTAAAAACGAAAGTCTCAACAGCCAGTTGAAGGGGTCATTGAAAAGCACTTCTTTCATTGGAAGAGGGGAGGGGGGGGAAACTCGATCGAAGTATTTCCCAAATAAAAAAGTAATGTTACTTTAAAGGGTTTTATGCATTAACTTTAGGGCCCTGACAACCGTTTTAAAAAAATAAAAAAATTGCTCTTCCGCCTTTTAAAAAAATTTTCAGAAAAAAAATTTAAAACATCAATTTATTTTAATAAGCACCAGTAGTTTTTTTAAAAAAACAGAAATAAAAAAATTGGTTGGAATTTCATTTTTTTTGCTTCTTTTTTTTAGTGATTTTTATTCCTTTTTTCTGTTTTTGTCTCTTAATTCTAGTTTTCCTTTAAACTTTTTTTTTTTATTTTAAATTGAATACGCCGTGCTTGCTGAGCGAATACTTTTTTGGGACTCGAATTTTTATCCAATTTTTTTAATTTTACGGCCCAAGGGCCTTTTTTAAGTTTTTTCATTACATACGATAAAAATTTTTTTTTTCTTCGCTACGCATTTTTGATTCCTAAATTTTTTTCTATATGGCAAATTTCGAAATTTTGCTTGGTTTTTGGATAAATCCTTAAAGCTGAAAAACTAAGGACACTCAAAAGCACTCAAGGGGACACAACTTGCCTTCATAGAGTCATGATCCCTTCCCCCCAGTATCATTTTTGGGCCTCAATAATTTAAGGGGTACCATGAAAATTTGGGGGAAAAGAAGTTATGATTTATTTAAAAAAAATTGGGGGAAAATGTTAATTTCCCAATTTGAAAAGGGGAATAAAAAGATGACAAAAAAAATTCGGTTTTAATTTAAAAAATTTGACCTGAAAAAAAAAAGGATCCAAATTTTTTTTGATCAGACGTCAAACCCTAATGACGATGAACCCATTTCCCCAAAGCAAAGCGCTTAGAAAAAAACCCAAATCATTTTAAATTTCAACGATTTCCGGGGGGTTAAAGGGATCTCGGACGAACGAGGCAATGGGGCAAAAAAAATGCACAGTCAAAAAATGGGGGACGAGTTTCACCCCCAAGGGGCATAGCCAAAAAAGTCGCAAAAATCGGGTTTAAAAAACCCAACAAATTGATCTCCAAAAAAATTTAAAATTGCACCCCCCAAAAGCCCCTCCAGGGCTAAAAACAAAAAAAAATCTCTAACAATGAAACGATTCCCCATTTTTACCTGCTCCTAGAGCTACCTAAAAACCACCTCCAATAGTGATTTCGAACCCCCAAAAAATTAACTGGCCAGATTGGAAAAGACCTAAAAAAAGGGCCCCAGGTATTATAATTTTAGGGGAAGGAAAACCCAAACTCTAATAAAAGGGTCGGGGGAAAGGGGACACCAGAAGTGTTACCCCCCTTCTAGACAAAAGGAAAATCCCTTTAAACTCGTAAACTTGAGTGAAAGAAACTTTAAAGAGTTTTTAAAAAAAGTCCCTTCTGCATTGTATCGAAATTAAAAAAGGGAACAAATTATTTAGGCTACCCGTCATTTCTTTTGTTCCAGTTCCCAAAAACGGTGGGGGGCAATAAATACCCTTTCCGATATTTTCGGAATTCCAAACCAATAGCAAAAAAGGGCCCCATATTTAATCTCATGATTTTTTTCCTTAAAAGGGGTGTTGCCCCATAAAGGGTAAAAAAAACCCCACACAGTGCCATCGTTTTTCAACGCATGGCCGAAAATCGGGCTGTCCCCAACCCACCCGGTGTGTAAAAAACCTCATTTTGACCATATAAAAGAAAAATTTTGCCCCCAAGAGGGGGAGCAAACCAAAATCGCTTATGTAGGCCCCCATGCCGCAGTTTTCCCTGGATTCCGAAATATCCAAACCCCGAAACTACTCCGTCTCGGCCCCCCACAACCCTGTAAAGATACGGAAAAGTCTCTAATGCCAAGGGGTCGGGGCCTGTTCCAAATAGGGCTTATTTTCCAAACTGTCTAGACCCGGTGTCAGCTTTTTCCGGCATGATTTCCCATGAGGCAAAAAAAATGATCCTCACCCCCCTTCCCCTTCTCAAAAATTTTGCACCAAAAATTTTTTGAAAAAAAGATGGAAAAACCCCCCTTTCCAACAGGCGCCAGGAGACGAGATTGAAACTTTTAGATTTGATTCGACAAAATTTAAAAAATTTTTAAAGGTACTAACTTAAACCATACTAATATTCTTAAAAAACTGCTCTAAAAATTTTTTTAAAATGCCCCAAAGGAAACCTGCAAAAAAAAGAGGTTGGGGTATCGCCTTCGAAGAGCTAAGACAAAATTTCCCAAACCGAAAAATTCAGCTCTCAAAGAGATCACACCCTTTTTTGCCAAATTTTGGGGTTTTTAAAAATTTTGGGTTTGCCCCAACTAAAATCTTCAAAAACAACTGGGGGAACTTGGCCCCAAATTTAAAATTAAAAGGGGGGAAAAAACCTGGACCTTTTAAGGTTATTAAGAAACTCACCTACGCCTTTTAAAAAAAGCTAAACCCAAATTTCAAATTTACAAAAAGACAGACTAAAATAATAGAGGGGGTGGAGTTGCGGTTAATTTTAAAAAATCTTAGAAAAAAATGAAAAAAAAATTGCCCCAACTTAAAACAAAGAAGGGATCCCCGTCCCCCAAATTTAAAAAGGAAACTTTTGGGAGAAATATTGGTGGTTTTTGTTTTTATAATCCACCCAATTCCAAACTGGTTAGCAGACGATCTGGAGGCTCTTCTACACTCCGGTCTTTCCAACCTACTCGCGGTGATTCAATGCAAAATCCGATATCTGGGGTTGCAGGGTAATAAGGTCAATGGAAAGAACTCTTCAAAAATTCATTTTAAATAAGGGCATTACTTTAAATTGCTCCTGATGAACCTACGCACTTTCAGGACTTTATCCCATAGGCCGACATTTTAGATACATGCTTCTTAAGGGAATTCCAAGCTTTCCCACATTAAAAGTACATAGTTCCCTTTTTCCGACAACAGTCCGTAATTTTCTCCTATATGGCCTCAACACAATCCCTGAATCAATCAGATTTTAAAAATTTGGGAAAAGTTTCACTCCATCTCAAATGACAGTATCAAAATAAAACCCTCCACTTCAAACCATAGACCAAATCGACACGCTATAGAGGATTTGTATTTAATTCAAAAATGACATTGAAATAGTTCCAACCAATAAAACCATTAGCAACAATTTAATAAATTACCCCAGGAAATTAGAGATGAAATAAAAAAAAAAATAAACTTAGAAAAGTTTACAAAATAACCGAAAATCGGAGGAAATAAAAAGCAAGTGGGAACGAAGCATGTAGGCGAGTCAGACAAATTATTGCTGACCACAAACAAACAACTTGGAAATTTTTAAACAAGTTTATGAAATTTATCCCCCACCCAAAATAATACAGTTGGAAATTTGCCAAAGCTTTAAAAAATCTAATCCTCAAAATAATTGGCCCACCCAAGGCCCAAAACAAAAATGTTACACAAAAAGACATGGCAGAAGTACTTTCAAATAGCCTTCATAACCGTTTTCACCCCCATGACATCCAATAAAAAATGTATGGTCGACAATGTTACAGGAAGAGGTTCATCGGATACCTAAGCTCCAAACCCAATCCCAAACTATTCTAGAAATTTTCCTGAGAAGTGCAACATTATTAAACCCTTGATTCTAAAAAGGATCTGGATACGATATGATTTCTAATAAAGCCCAAAATCTATCCCAAAAGGTCTTGTATCATCACAAATATTTTTAACGCATGCCCAATAAAACTATTTCTGACTAAATGGAAAAAGGCCATTATAATATTTTTAAAAAACCTGGCAAAAGCCCACTTGCAAGGGACTACAGACCATTAGTCTCTTACCCTGTTAGCAAAAGTACCTTGAAAAAAATTATTCTGGTTTTAGATTAAAACCCTTTTTTGGACACCAATAAGATTACCCGTCTCAATCATATGGTTTTAAAAAAAGGGCATTCAACAACACGCCAAGTTCATAGAATATAGAAAAAATTTGAAATGCCTTTTAAAACAACAAAGAAACAGTGGGAGCCGGTTTTTAGATTGAAAAAGCTTTTGATAGCCTCTGGCATGAAGGCCTAATTATTAAACTTTGTCAAACAAACATCCCAAAAACCTCTAATTCATATCATTAACTCTTTTCCACAAAAAGAGGGTTTTTCCGGTTAGAATCAAATTTAAAACATTGTCCAAAAGTCTTAACCATTAAGCCGGAGCCCGCCGGGAAGCACCCTGGCCCACCCTATTTAATTGTATATAAAACGATTTCCCAACTCAGACGGACTGTATTTCTGCCCAGTTCGCGGACGATACGGCCATATAGCCAAATCTAAAACATGGTAATATTAGCTTTGACAAATCAAACAGCTTATATTTAATTGAAACTTGGTGTGAAGATTTTGGGAGTCAGAATTAATGCACAAAAAGAGTGTCTCAGTCCTCTTTAGGAAAAACACAAAACATTGACAAATTGCGACACCGATCTTGAGATCTTTAATACTGAATAAAAAAAGAGCCACATACCAATACCCGGAGTACATTTGGAACAATAGACTCAGCTTTAAAAGAGCACATTAAGCAAAAAAATAGCTAAAGCCCCAGGTGCCAAACGTCATCTAAATCCCCATCATTGGGAAACACTCCCAAAATGTCCATTAACAACAAGGTTCTACTTTTATAAGTCCATGATAAGGCCAATTTTTTCTTAACGCCTCT
Organism: Oedothorax gibbosus; assembly: GCA_019343175.1. Lineage (NCBI taxonomy): Eukaryota > Metazoa > Arthropoda > Arachnida > Araneae > Linyphiidae > Oedothorax > Oedothorax gibbosus. The sequence goes on from JAFNEN010002782.1 coordinate 4,894, forward strand.
CCAGCGTGGGCCGCTGTTCGCAAGACCCCCCCCCAAACAAAAAAATATTTCAAAATAAAACCCTGAGAAGAATACAAATGCCCCCCCTTGGTAGTGCGAAATAAGATCCTTCACAGAAGACCTAAATAAGTTTTATTGACTCAGCAATTCTTTCTGCTTCACATAATTACAAGACCTCTATTGATAAAATTGCTATGAAAAAACCTTAAAGACATTTCTCTTACGATCATTTAGTTGAAAAAAAAATACAAACGTCCTGCACCGTTCATCACGACCCTTCTTGGGAATACCGTTATGACAGTTAAGTTTTTTCCTTAAAATAATATTATTTTTACCCTGACGACAAGTTCACTTTGAAATAGCAATGTTATATCCACTGCTTGACGATATGTGTTCATTGCCTTTTTTGCACTTTTTTGGTGTTCATTTTCATCATTGTTTTATTTTAGACAACCCTATCGCTTTGCCCTGGGGTCTCTCCTACGGGTTTTCCCACATTATTTTTAATGGACTTTTAGTTTACTTTTGGAAATCACAGACGCTCTCCCATTTTGGGGTATCTTAGATGGAGAAGTAAGGACGCTTCGCGTCGATACTTCGTATTGTTAATTCGATCTCCGATCTCCATTATATATATTAAGCATGTTTTTTGTCTTCAAAAATTGCTGGTTCTTGTTAGAAGGACGGTAACTGTACTGAAATTAGCGAGAATACTCCCATGGCGTAAGGTGGGGTATTGGATCCCTGGGTGAGGGATTGGAGTGTTCCTCTGCTTGATCTGGGATCATGTAGGGGTTCGGAAAGTGGGTGGAAATACCAGGAAATTCTTAGTTGTTGTTGATAGATGTTTTGCATCCCCTCTCTGGCCAAAGAAGAAAAAGGATTTAGGGTAACTCATGTGGATGTGCTTCCGAGGTCCACCCGGGTAGCAAACAATGTTGGCCCGACATTCTACCGACATCGGCCAACATTGCGAAAGTCGAGGGAATGTTGAAACGTTTGTAATCGCGACATCTGTCAACATTCGCAGGCATTGGGAATTTTTAAAAATTAGTATGACTTTAAATTAATTTTATTTTGATGTTGGAAGAATGAAACAATAATGTTAATAATAATGCAGACAAGTTTTAGTCATTATTTAAAAAAATAAATAATTTTTGAAAATATTTCGAATATTGTGGGAACATCTGGCGACTTTTGTGGATACAGCGCCGATAAAAAAACATGGCCAAACATTGATCGAGTTTACTAGGTATAGATTCACGTGAGTGTTAAGGCCTATTAAAGAAAGTGGTGCTTTAGGGATGTGAGGTTTTTTAAAAACGGGTTTTTAGGCCATAAGATGTGGTCGGCTATCGTTCAAGTTCGTAGTTTTTCATTGATATTAAAAAAATAGAAAAATATTAGTCGAGAGTAAAAAAATTCAATGTTCTGCTTTCTACATGTGCACGTTAATTAGTTATGACAAAAAACAATAGCAGAATTTTAGAATTTTTTAAGCGAATGACATTTCAGAAAAGCGAGAACGGCACTTTCGTGTAACCAATTAAAATCGAGCAGGTGAGCAGAAATTATTTGTTTACGTTTTGCGGCGAGCCGGTGACGACGAAAAGACATGCTTCGTAATTGACATATTTCGCATTTATTTTTATTTTACTTTTATGAGAGGTGAAGAATTATCGTAAAGAAAAGTTATTTGCATATTTTATAACGTCCTTACAATGGAATGTAGTATTCACGTTCTCAAAAACTGTACGGATAATTTGCAACGATGTTCCAGAACAAGTTTGGAAAAACTAAAACACTGTGCCAACTGAGTGGCTTTCAACAGACGATGTTGGAAGGGGGATATTGAAGATCAGATGCTCTATCTAGAATTAACTTTCATAGAAAATGCTATATGAAATTTACAGACAAGAATCGAATATCTTCTGCCAGCAAACGCAAACTCAAGGGTACAAAAAGTCAAGCACACACAACAACCGATGGTGCAAAAAACGTTAAAGAACACAAGGAAACCCTTTTCCAAACCCTTACTCCGCAGTAATGTGGTTTCAGTTCCTAAAACATCCAAAAATGTGCTGCCAAAAATCTGCATTATTTGTAGGAAAAAATAAATTTAAATTTGAGAAACATTCTGGTAACCTGTCTAATAATGTGAGGGTTATTTAGGTAAGCATGCGTAAAATATAAATACCTTTCCTTTCCAAAAAATTCTCGCCCTGCAAACAAATTGATGTTGAGAAGCTTTGGGGTACATATACCATTTCTATTTTTACAAAACCGGTAGAATCCAAGACATTAGAAGGCTTTATCAAAGAACTCGACACGACAAGTGTATATGAAGGAGTTGGAACTGTAATTTAGCTCCGATATTCTAGATGGAAACATTGAAATTGACGGAGAGGTCCTTTCGCTTCAAAAAGTGCAAAGGGACAGTAGAAAGTGAAGGGAAGTTTTTCTACTTCAGTAGACTTTATTTCGTATTTGTATGACTGGGAAATCCATGCTCTTAATGAAGTTGGTTTTATTATCAACAGTTTTACCACTTGTCTAGTATTTGACCAAACGTTTAAATTTCAAATATCTTATGACTTCAGGTATAAGTCAAGATAAAATTGAAAGTTTATTTGCAGTGATTCGTCAATATAAAGGCTGCAACGATTATCTCGCATCCTTTGAGTTTTTGACAATTGTAGAATGTCTAGGTTTTTACAATTTAGCATGGCCACCTAAAGGATACTTAAGGTAGAAAACAATATGATTAATTCTTTATTAACAGCACAGGATATCAAACTGTAAGTAGCAACACAAGGGGTCTAGCAATAATTAATTTGGAAAATAAAGATATTGCTGATCATCAGACCATAGTTACACAAAATAGTGATGAGCGTTTGAGAGGACACGGGGACCAGTCTAATAATGTGTGGGTTATTTAGGTAAGCAGGAGCTTAAAATACAAATACCTTTCCTTTAATTTACTCATAAATCAAAAAATAATTTTCAAAATAAAACGGTTAAACAATAATTATAACCATTGTTAAATGAGAAAATAATTTCGAAACCAAAATCTAGTAATTTAATTATAATATTTTTATATTTTAAGCAATAATCTTAAGCTAATTTCTATTTTGAGGTTGTGCTGAATATTAGAATGAAAACTATACTCAAATAATGTCTAAAATAATATAAATACTTCTAAGTGGTTATATATTCATGTAAAAATAAAACTTTCAGAAAAGTACAAATATTGTGTGTGCAAATTTCAAAACGGATATTTTAAAAATTTCTTAAGCTCCTACTTTCCTGTATAAGTATTATCATTAACATTTAACATATGGTTTATAAAGTGCAAAAAATTCATAATGATAACCTTAGTAAAGATTGTTCAGATAATGTTGGATTATTTTTTTTTTTAATATGTATTATTTCATAATTGTGTAAGATGTTTTAGTGAATTATCAGGCATAAAAATTAATGATGGACTATTTGATCAATTTTATTCTTGGTAAAGTGTAAATATCAAATCCCACATATTATTCAGTGCTATAGTAAATAGAGACTTGAATAAATATATAACAGTCTAATTAGTTATTAATTTTATGATTTGTTTTTTGTGAAACATTTCGTACAGAAGCTTTAGCAATATTTCTAAAGCTTCTGTATGAATTAATAATTATTTTTTTAATGTATTAAAGTAGAAAAACTATCTAAAACATGAAATTAAAGTAGATTACTATCTAAAAACATGAAATTTAATAAAGTTGCATGTAAAAAATATTTTAATTGAAGTTTGTGCATAAGATTTACAGATTTTGACAAGAATTTAACAGTTTCTCTACACTTAAATTATTTGAAATAAAACCTATAGTATACAAAAGTAGTATACAAATGGAGGTTACGTAAATATATTTTTATTCAACTCTACATACAATAATTTTTCGTCTTTTAATGGTATCGACCATCCCTATATAAATGCATCCAGAGATGTTGTGCAGTTAACTTTAAACAATCTGGGAAAATATGTGCTATGTATCATATATTTAATATATGAATAATAATACGTAAAATTGGTTTTAATTTGACTCTGAAGCAGGATGTGTTTTATATAGCTGTCTGAATTACTAGTTTTTAAAATTACAATAGTACTAATAATACAATATTTCTTGATTAATTTTGATTTATTTAACCTATTGTTAATTGTTTTACAACATAGCATATTGACATTGGCCAACATAAAAATGACACCCTTGCGAATATTGTACAACATCGGTTTACAACATTGATCAACATTAGTCTGTACAACATTCATGGGCATTCTTTTACAGTACTTCTCAATTATACATTTTTCCATTCCCTTCGCATAACTTTTTAAATCTGTTCGTTGAGTAGAAAAAAAATTATTTACAAAGGTAATTTTCTTTATATTTATCTAATTAACAAAAATTTTGTTAATTAGATAAATATAAAGAAAATTACCTTTGTAAATAATTTTTTTTTTTTACTCAACGAACAGATTAGTTAAAAAGTTATGCGAAGGGAATGGAAAAATGTTTTATTGAGAAGTACTGTAAAAGCCCATGAATGTGGTACGACTAATGTTGATCAATGTCGTAAACCGATGTTGTACAATATTCCCAAGGGTGTCATTTTTATGTCGGCCAATGTCGATATGCGACATTGTACGACGTTGATAAATGTTGGCCAATGTCGTAAAACGACGTCGTACAATATTTGCTAGGGGGGTCCATTTTATGTCGGCCAATGTCAATATGCGATGTTGACCAATGTCGTGAACCGATGTAGTACAATATCGGCAAGGGTGTCATTTTTATGTCGGCCAATGTCGATATGCGACATTGTACGACGTTGATAAATGTTGGCCAATGTCGTAAAACGACGTCATACAATATTTGCTAGGGGGTCCATTTTTATGTCGGCCAATGTCAATATGCGATGTTGACCAATGTCCTGAACCGATGTAGTACAATATCGGCAAGGGTGTCATTTTTATGTCGGCCAATGTCGATATGCGACATTGTACGACGTTGATAAATGTTGGCCAATGTCGTAAAACGACGTCGTACAATATTGACTGGGGGGTCCATTTTTACGTCGGCCAATATTTTTTTTTAATATTGGCCGACGTTGGTGTGCTACCTGGGCAATGTTTCGTTTTTGGAGGATGCTTTTGGTGAAAGTCTTTTACACAAGCAAAAAATTACAGTGTATTTTCTAAAGTTTGGTTCTTAGTTATCACAAAAAGTGTTTTTATTTTAATTACTTAAAACAAACCTTTTATTGCCTTTATAACAACGCTGAATAAATTTATAGCTAGTCTTTAAAACAAAAGAATATCCATTTTGGGATTTAATTTAAATATAAAATGAAATGTTAATTGATCTGAAAAAACAGGTGGTATGCTCGAGACCATTATTTTTCTGTTGAGAACGTTTGAAAAATAACAAATAGTTCATTTTTAATGTGGGTTTCGAAAATTAAAGAATTGTTTTTTTGGTAAATGGGTCTCATAGAAGCGGTATCCTTAAACTGTTTTCGCAGATTACTGCTACTAGAACGTTATATAAAGAAAGCTAACAATATCTTACTAATATGAATATATTACCTTTTGAATTTGAACCATTGCAATCAACTTCGCGCTACCAACATTTATCTGGTTATCTCTCAAATAAAAAAGTATTATGGTTCAAAATAGTTAAAAATTAAACGGCAAAAACAAATGCACATAACATACTGGAGTCTGGAACCTATGCAACTCGGATTTGATTTCGATTCCAATAAGACAAGTTATTCCAAGACTTGGTTGTAAATCACCCTACCTTCATATATTTTCCTCCCTACTTCCGAATATTAAATTTCACCAAGCTTCGTTCGTCTGTTTTCATACTGACTTGTGTATCTCGGGAAGATAGTCTGTGTTCTTACCGAATCATGTGAATTTACATAGTACATACAATACAACTGTTTACTTGATTTAATTTCCACTAAACACCTATGAAAGGAGTATATTTTATTCGATTTTCGACTGCATTCGATTAGCGCTGATTTAAGTGTGACCTGTTTACTAGGGTATGTCAGTTTTACACAAATATACGACTGATACTTGTCAGCTCCGGAAAAAAGTTAACTAATAAGCGTTATTTTTTAACTTTCAGATTGGTGGCACGGTTTATAAGAACATAAATAATATAATACACCCTGTTATAGCGTCGTTCAAAGGACCCGATAACCGATTACCCAACCCCAAGGGTCCGACCCGATAACCCAAGGGTAACCGATTTCGTGATGTTTATGACGAAAAAGCGAGTAAAGTTATAAACGTGACTGAATATTAAGTGTGGTAAATCATGTAAACTACGTATAATGTACTCATATTATTAATTAAAGTTATAAAATGACATCTATTGAATATATTTTAAGTCCATGTGCTATTATAGTAGTTGTTTAATTCCTCCTTCTTCGGGTAATTATATTTTCAGGTATATTTGAGAATTTTCGACTCTTGGCATCATTTGGTGAATAAAATATTTATAATTTAAATAGTGTAAACGAAATTAAGAAGGCATTCTGTATGGCATATCAAAATATTTATGATCCTTATAACCGTGGAATTTTTAAAAATTGTCGTTATTAGCAAAATATTATAACATTATAAGGTCTAGAGGCAAATCCGAACATTTGGCATTATAAACGAGCTGTTGTTGTAACCGAGTTCGACGATACTATAAGTGAACAAGTATATATTCGACTATAACCCTTTACACGACACCTTCAGATGGCGCTGATTTAAGGTTATGCGACTATATGTTAAGAGTTTTATCGAAAAAGTTGTCTTAAGAGGACGCCTTTTGTAATCTCCAAGTCAACCCTCTAGATTTTCCGAAATCCAGGTGGACCATAATATGCAGTTTATCGCCTTTCGCTGTAATGAATACGATTGACTGTGTCTATTCAGGCTAAATTGGGCCCCCCACTATGACAGCGTTTCCCTGAAGGGGGTTTGAGGAGAGGGGGGTAAAAATCGCTGAAGGGATTTTTGTCTGGAGCGTTGTGTTTCAGGCGAAAGAAGAATCCAAGGCAATAATGGAAAAAACTGCCTACTGAAGTGGGCTCTGACCACATGCATGTGTATGTTTCCAATTTCTTACCTTATCAGTAAATGACTTTTCCCAATAGTAGAATATTGGATGCACAAGACGAATAGTAATATTCAGAGGTGCCGATCCCCCCCAGAGCTAACGACGCACCCCCCCCCTAGAAAATTATTCCCCCCCCCCTCCTAAAAAAAAACCGGTGAGGATTTTTTATTTATATGGGCAAATGGGAGTACCTAACCAAAGTAGCCTCTAACTACATCTTTACGGTGTATATAGAAAACCTTATAGTAAAATGATATTTCAAGTACCATCGAATGGGGTAACTTAACTTTATCCCAAGAATTAAAACCCCAGTACTGACTTTCTTCTTAAATATTTTTCTACTGATAGGTCAAAGCAGAGTTGCCCCTAATCGAAAAAGGGAAGCACCTTTTGGAATATCTTTTATAATACGGAATTACAAGCTATTTTTAATTTTCCTTTGAAAAGATTTTCTTTTACAACCAAAGCTATCGGAATCTAAATAATTGGTAAAAAATTCCGCTCAAAATTTATGTAATTATATTTTTTTTTAAAACAATAAAAATAGCCGGACACGTGATCCATTCAAAAAACGGCTTCCAATTCATTCCCTCAATTCTTAATGCATAAAAAAAGTTTATCTTGGTATAGCTTTTTTATTTAATACAACACATTTGACATTATCAAACACATCAGAATTATTTTATAATGTTTACAGAGATTGCTTCACTTAAAAAAAACCTAAAATTTAAAAAATTAAAGTTAAATATAACAAAATTCTTACCGTGAAACTCTGAATTGCACTATTTAATTATCTTCAATTACCCAGACCCGTCACATTTGAGACAAGACGACAAGTATTTTCCTACTGATTCTAAAAAGCAATCATTTAGTTTTTTGGCTTCGAGTCTAATTTGGCGGGAAAAAGTCAAAAATATTATCCGAAGGTCACTAATGCGTAAAAATGTTATACAAAGTTAAGTTCGAAAGATTATGAGCCAGCTGCAAAAATATGGCGGGAATATCTCATTGATTCCATTGGCAAACTATAATGCGAACGTCATCAATTCACCGAAATGTTTTATAAACTGCGTGCGATTTATGAGTGTTTACACTTTGTTACAGTGATCGGATTGTTTATTGTGGAAATAATTGTCAGAAATCGTATCGTCTGGTAGACGCCAACGAAATAATTTATAACTCCTTTTTTCCCTGGTGTTGCTTTGAATTATGGTTGCCCATCCCTATTCTTTGAAGGCAAAAATAAAAAAAAAATTGGAGCCACTTTTGATTATCTTGCCACTTTGTGTTTTATTTTAAACCAAATAAAATTCGCCAGAGTACAATTTCTGAGCCCCCCCCCCCCCCCCCGGTGTTGCGTCGGCTGGGAGGGGGGGGGGGGGGGGCAGATAATGAGTAAGAATAAGAGTTAGCTGAGTTTTTTTTTTATCAAGATTGGCTGTTTTATTAATAATTTTTATAAAAAAATTCACCCCCCCCCCCCCCCAAAATTTCAACGACGCAGTCTGCGTCGTTGACCCCCCCTTGTAGGCCCCCCCTGTAATATTGACTGTGAACTTTGAAAATTATTTAAAGAAGCTTTCGCTAAACAAAAATAGCACACATAGGAATCGTGTGAAAACTTAGATATCAATAATAAATTGGATGGTATCCGAAAACTAAAAATGGAATTACACAGGAAATTCAAAGGCGTTTTTGCACCAATCTTGATCGATAATAAAAATGTAGCTTAATTAAAAATGACGTATTTTTACTTTCAATTACCAAAAAAAGAAATATAAGGTAATGAAAGTAATTGTGATGAGG
>JAFNEN010002783.1:0-14606 GCA_019343175.1 Oedothorax gibbosus
TTATTATTATAGATGTATTTTATATTAGTTATGTAATTAAAAAAATGGCTCAAAAACATTTGCCAATACAAGAACTTAAACTCATTCAAGTACACCTAGTAGTTCAGACCGGTATGGTCAAGTAATGAGATTAAATCGTCACATGAGTAAACTGTTTCTATGTTGGTTTTGAACAGACTGAATTGTCATGTTTTGCAATCTACATGTGAAGAGTACAAGGGGGAAAAAAACTTCATCGACAGGGAATCTGTCCGTATGTAGGCTTGGAGAGTAGTGGCGATGGGAAACCAGTTTCTCCCTTGTTTCTTCTTCCCCGGTTCAAGCGTTAGACTATTTCTGGCATGAATCTCGATCATAGAGATAGTTAACCCGTGCGCCTTATGATAAGAACCAAAGCAAAATTGGTTTCTTCACACCCGTCATAAAAAGTTTAAATAATATCTCATGTAAATAATTATTAAGTTAAATATATATAAATCTATATGATTTCATCTGGTTTAGTTTAATTAAATATTTTTAATGTTTTACCATTGATTCGTTGGTACATTTTTGATCTGGTAATAAGTTTTAATACGGTCTCTGTAATTGAAGGGAAGTAAATCTATTCAAATTATTTTAGAATATTTGTAATCAGGAACATCACCGCATAAGGTGGAACCATAAGGAAGCGGGGATGACTTGTGATGGATATTTGTATCCCAATTACGACAAATTTGAGATTCTCAAGCCGGTTAACGATGAGATAGATGCTGGAACATCCCAATTTTCCGTAAAAATTCTAATTTCACTCCTGATGAGCAAAATATGTTTAAAGCTTTCAATTTTATGCGCAGAAAATTTAAAGTTTAAAGACAAATAAATTTAATCATTGAGCGCAAAAGTTAGATTCTCCAATTTTGAGAATATTTCCTGAGTTAAGGTTTCAACAAATATTTAAAAAAAAAATCACGTGGTCACAAATTTCACAGTAACATCGTATCTGTAGTAACATTTATGATTTCTTTTTAATTATTAAATTATTTTAAAGCAAGTCTACTGTTTTTGGACCCAGCTTGAAAAATGAAGTTAGTGACAGTCTTGAACACCAATTGTTTAACGTTTATGTAAGTAGTCTTTTAAGCTTTTTGCTGTTCTGGTTTAAGTTCAGAGGTTTGATCGAATTTGATAAGAGGACGACTCCTTAGGGGTTTCCCCATCTACTTAAACTGTGCTCATTTGTTGATCAATTTCATTCTAAATGAAGAGTACCGGGTAAGAACCTCTTCATTAACTGGGAATCTTCCTGCTTGGCATAGATAAGTCATCGCTTAAACTCGTGTGAAGAAACCAGTTTTGCCTTGGTTCTTGTCACACAGTGCACAGGTTTACTATTTCTATGATCGAGATCCACGCCAGACACTAGTCTGACGTGGAAGAACCGAGGAGTAAACCGGTTTCCGATCTAAAAGCAGACATCTAAACGAGCAGATTCCCGGCCAATTAAAGGGTTAACCCCTGTACTCTTCCAATATGTTGAATAGTGGCTGAATGAACTATATTTTGCGCGATATTTTTTTTCAGCTGTTGTAATGTCCTATTTATATGTTTTCTTTTACTTTTCAGGTTGACCAGTGGTTTAAAATTACGAAGTCTGTTGCCGATAAGCACTAATCAAGCTGGAGCAAGGCGTTAATTTAACTAAACTCTTGGTTGGGACGATAACATCCCTTCTCAGCTACTTAACAAATTGTAAACTAGCCCAATAATTGGGAATAATTGTATTGTGAAACATGTATTATTCTTTTTGTATGATGGGGCGGAATGATTGGCCTTTGTAATAAAGTAGCTTATGTCTATGTGCTTATTTCACAAGTGTCGGAGTCAGTGAAAAGTATCATCACCTGATGTTGATATCAGGTTGATATTATGACGTAGCCAATATTATTTTAAACTTGTCCAACTAAATAAGGTATAAACTAACAATCCTTATTTCAATATTCACTGGCTCTGTCTGTTCAGCAGGTACTTTCAAGCTGAAATTCCATCAAGTTAAAGGTTTGTGTTTTTCTATGTGATGTGGCTACATTGGGACATTTTCTATGATAGATAATCTTGACGGCATGCATGTTATACACGCATGCATCACCGAAAACAATGCCTGCCTTTCGACTTGCCTCAACTTCGAGGATTAAAGACTAAAATGTGCAACGCATGCGTCTTCAAATAACGGTTTATCGAATAAAACGGGCTGCTTTAGCTACGCGGTAGTGGAGTCGTCTTAAAATTGTCCTAATCTAGACACACCAGTTAAAAATAACTGCAAACAAAATAACAGCTTTATTCGGTCATAGATGGCAGCACGATTTAGTCATAATAATAAACTAATTTTTGATTAAAATGTAATTAATCGGATGACGCAAATCAATCGATTTTAAACTACTGTTTGGCTAAATAAGCAAATGTCAAATTTTACAATTAGCTAGATTTAAATATATTCCGTCCGAAGTCCGATTGCTTACAACATGGTCCTAATCTAGGGCTGCCATCTATGTTAAATAAAAGGCAATAAAACCTTACTCTGCAGATTCTATATTTCGTTCTATTTAATTTTCTAGAATGATAGCGCGGAGAGATGTAGTTTCAAAACTGGGTTCCGGAAAAAGTCGTTTTCTGCTGCTATAGTATTGTTACCGGGGCTAGCCATTTGGATTGAAATGATTCAGATTAGGACCCATGTTTGCCCATGCAACAATCCGCACTCATGAAACTGGAAAACTACAGAGTAAAGTTAAATTTATATACACAATAGATGGCAGCACTACACAATTAATTATAAAATTTCTTCAACACTAAGAAAATTTTAAATAATTTGACTAAATAACCAAATTAAAAATAGTTCCTATAATAAAAAAAAAATCAAAACTACAGGGTAAGGTTTTACCAATTTATATACAACATAGATGGCAGCACAACATGTTGTTAAGCCCAAGAGGGCTTATAATTTTTTAAACAATTTAGTTAATAATGGGGTTTTTTTTTAAATAAGGATTTTAGTTATACACATTCTTCAAATTCAAAGGAATTGACTTAAAAGCTAAATATAGATTAAAATAGTTTTTAAGATCCTTAGGCAGTAATTTTGGAATTGGCATCGAATTTAGGCATCGAATGCAACTTTAAGGACGACTTTATGGGCTCCCCAGCCCCCACAGATTTTGAATTCCTTTTCAAATCACTGTAAGAGAATAAATTTGTTTAAATCTTATTAATAATCCCCTATTAAAAAAACGATTTCACGGCATACATAATGACTAACCCTAAGTTTGAAAAAGAATGTTTCCAAATGCCGAAATCTAGAATTACATTTATGTAATTGTCTTGTTTCAGGTAACGTATTTCCTTCCAACTTTATTTCTTGCTCTACTTTTAATCGGTGATTAGATTAGTGTTCTGTTCTTCACGTAACATTGATTCACTAATCGAGACTTGGAAAGAATTTATTTTCATTCGGCATTTCTGTTGCCATTAAAGACTTGTCTCAGACAGACGGACTAACGTTTAAAAAACAAAACAATCTTCTATAATGAGAAAATTCGAAAAGTGTAGACAACTCAAAATCTTAATGGGTTTGGCAAACCCATCGCAATACATTTATTACTCTACATTTAGGTTTAAAAAAAAACGATTTACGCCGAGTTTATAAAGCTAGTAATATAACAAATCATTAAAAAAATATTTTTTATAAATTAACTAGCTTTATAAACCCGGCGTTGCACGGGTAGACCCTTAATAACAGTGATTTTTTATGTAAACTTTTATTTTATACCAATTGTTGCCTCCCATTCTGATTCTCTCTGTCTGATTGAACCCAGGGTTTTCCCATAGGCCCCGGTGTTCGCCTTGTATGCGAAAGGTCTCAAGTCCGGGCATCGCCTAAATACCTGCCGACCTAAAAGCGTACAGCCAAAAAATGCCGAAGAATAACACCCTGTGTGGAGGGAGTTTACATTAAATATCCTTCAAAGTCCCGACTCTCAGTACGATCACGCCCTCAAAATTTGCGTTGGGTGCCAACTCGGGTGTCGGCTCGTCACTTAACTATGGCCAATAGCCCTCATGGGTAGCTCTAGTAATATATAAACAGTGAAAATTTTAGGTGGTCCTACTGACTTGATTAGATGCTTTGAACTAAACAAGAACACTTTAATGCAGTAGTGGTGCATGTAACCACAAACTGTTAATTTCATCTGATCTAGTGCCTCCCATTTAAGTTCTTTAACACGTTCACGCCGGCGTAAAAAGACGGTTGCCTGTTCACACCTGCACACGCGCTTTATGTTTGCTCAGTAATGAGTTTTAAGAGGATTTTAACATTTTAATAATGCTTTAAAATTATTTTTTTTTAATTTTAAATACGTGTATTATAAAAAATGTAGATTAAAAGAATTTTGGTAGAAAAATGTGGAAATCATTTCTAATATCTTATAAGTCCTGATTTTGTAAAAGTAATTTGTTTCATAATGTATTTTTTATATAAACAAATTATTATGATTACAATTATTGAATTATATTAAATTGTAAAAATAAGCATAACTTAAAAATACATATCATAATAATAGATAAAACTTATTACATAAATTTCAGAGTAAATTGGTTAAACAAGCTTTTTACATTATTCAATTTAAATTTTAAAAATATTCTTATTGTTTGTTCATTATTTCGGTTCCTTTCGGTTCTCTACTTGTTTTCATAGTGGAAGCTTCCGCAATCAAAATAATTGAAATGCTAAGAAGTGACAGCGGACTATACCTAACAATCGCTGTTGCCATATAAAAAATCGGATGAAAAACTTAAAATGAAAATTGAAAAGAAAATTTATTTTTGTTACATAAATCAGTTTCAAATGACGTCATAGTATGTAGTGTAATGTGATTTTTTTTATTGGTCATTAGTTGTTTACTAAGAAAGTGGCACACAGCGTTCCATTTTTAACCTACTTTTCTCTTTTTTTTTATTTATTATGGTGATCTCCGTCTGTCCATCTGACAGTCCATTTGTCCGTACCCAACTTCCCAAATATGTTTTAATCGTCCGATTTAAAAAAAAAAAAAAATCTTTTATTTTGTTCCAAAAATATAACCTCGAAGACTATATAAAGCTATGATGATCTGTTTTGACTTAGTTCGAACAGTCCATTTATTTTTAAAAAATTGCTAGAATGGTATGACGTTATAGATACTTTTTCAAATACTTTTTTTTGTCTGTGTGCCAATCCGTACTATGAGAATTTCAATGAGTATTAAAGTAACTGGAAAGTGGGCTATTCGAGTTTTTTCAGAACTTTTTGTTATTCATTTAACTCGATAATGCCACCCAACCACACAAAGAACTTTATTTATTTAAAAGGAATATTTGAAAGAAAATTTAATTCTATTAAAAAAATCAGTTTGGAATGACGTCGTAATACAATGGGAACATTTCTTATGACGTCACGCTCTCTAAACTGCGATTTCATTGGTTGTTTCGTTTTCTTTGAATAAGTGTTGAAACAGCTCATTGGTTTAAAAAGGTCACGCGCTCCAAACTGCGATTTCATTGGTTGTTTTGTTTTCTTTGACAAAGTGTTGAAACAATCCCATAGACGTACAAGGGGAATAGTTCATGGTTCATTATATTTTTACTAAGAAAGCGGCATAGCATTACTTGTTTTTCATAAAAATCTGCTAAAAAAACAATAAAAATAAATGTTCTACTGTTTTTTTGAGATCTATAGCTATGCTAAACATTTTAGAGAATTTAGAATTTACATTTCTTTTTATAATTTTGTTCCACAGGAAATTCCACGAAACTTGTAGGCCTTTTTAATAAGACATATTTTGCTTAGATTTCATTAAAAACGTACAAATATTTTAAAATTCAATGTTGATTCCTTAACATTAAAACAATTGCATAAAAAAAAGTTTTCGGCTCCACTCAAAGCAAACTGCAATGTTTTTTCTGAATTATGAAAAAGCCACCAGGAGCAGGGAGAAGCGAAATGTTTAAATTCAAAAAAACACATCTATTCATTTCGTGAACGGACGCGCTTCAAGTATTCAACAGGTCATCCCCGGACTTCTTCAAAACTTGCAAATGTGAGTGTTAATTTTATTGAACCCTATGATTATAAGATAGTTAACAAAATATAAAGTTGTTTTCAGTGCAAAAGAGAGATATTTAAATTGAAATCTTTAACTCGTAAATTAATTTGTTTGGATTTTTAAATTTTATTTATGTAGCATACGGTTTTAAAAACCTACTTAATACTTTATATTTAAAAAATTATTAAACTAATAAAATGTGTACATATAGATTTAAAAAATGTGTTGTCGCATTATAAATAGTAATAATGGGAAAACATACGAATATAATGTTTATTATGGCTGAAGGTAATAAAATAAATCGATGTTGCTGACTCAGTTAAGCCGAAACTTAATTGATTATACTCATGTAAAAATTTAACTGGTTTTACTGAAAAGGCTAATTATTATTTTTAAAAACAAATTTAATTAATCTTAAACATCTAGTAACTATTAAGGAACACTTAAACTCTTTATTTCTAATTAAAGTTAATAATTTATTATTAGCTAAGAAAAATTATGCATGTGTTAGAGAAATTTAAGGATGCCTATTTAAATAGATGTTAATTAATAAATAAACTTAACATCATATTAGCTACTGCTAAATATATTTTAATAAAAAAGATAACTTTAAACAAATGAAGAGAATAATTAATTATATAACATATAGCAATTCATTATCTTGTGTCGTAAAAACTTTTGTAATCAAGGAAAGGAATACGGTTTTGAAAAATTAAATAATTTTGGTTAAATCATTATCATTTTATACAAAAAAAAAAAAAAGAGAAATGATTTCACTTCTGGGGTTTTAAGCTTCAAAAGCGATAATAGCAATTAATATAATGTTAACAATTGACAAATATTTGATTCCCCCTACTCCGAGGAGGAGGATCGAAAATATTTGGGAGCAGTGGTTTATGAAGCTCTCCAACTCTCCGTAAAACCAAAAAGGGGTGGGGGGGAGGTTCTGAGTCCCCCCTAACCCTCCTTGGCTACGCCGCCGCTGGTCTGTAAGGTTTATTAGAAGAAGAAAGATAAAAAAAAAATAACAAGGTTGAATATCTTGTGGGAGGGGTCGTAAATAATTTCCCTAATCTTAAGATAATTTTTCCGTATATAAATTTATTGCTGCCGTATAATGAATTTTAGGTCATTTAATAAAGTTTTACTATTGTGTATACATTGTGATTCCTAAACATTGCGCCACTAAATGTGGCACCGTCATTTTTTTTTATGATTGTTCCGATATGTTATTGGAATTAGGTTATTGGAATTTTTCCCTTCAAAAGATTACAAATTATAAATTTTATAAATATTTGTGTGAAATTTTTTTTGTCTCGGCAAGGGTTTTGAATTTGACAAAAATTTGAAAACTTCTTGCTATGTATTTGGTCAACTAACAAAATTTTCTGAGTTATCACACACATGATATAATGCAAATTCAGAAGTGCAATAGTCAACGTTAAAGAATTCTCATATATGGTTGGTAAAATGTTTGAGAAACAAGAGAGATGAAATGTTTATTGAGATAGCAAAAAAAAAATCTTTCCTTCCGAACGGCCTGGAAATGGGCAAATATGTATGGTTTTTTTCACTGCATAAATTTTAAATTAAATTTATTTCACATAACATACTTGTTTTTAAAAAAATCAGAATTAGGTTTATTTTTTAAGATATGATCTTATATATATATATAAAAACTATTTCCAAATGAAAAAAGTACATCATGAATAAAAATTTATTAATTATAAAATTTTTAACTTTAATGTTATTGTAAGAAAGACTGATGCACAAAATACGGAGAAAGCAGAGTCAAACGCTCGGATGGTTAACATTCAAGAATAAACTTTAAAAGGCACCTGTTGGGTGATGATGTAAAATTTTTAAGGCAATTGTTTAAACGTTTATTTTTTACAAGGAGGTGACGTGTGTTTATCAAGTACTTATATAAAGCCCCTAAGCGGGGGTTATTAGAAAGTAATATTTGATTTACCCAACAAATTATTCATGAAATTAGAAAAAACGAGATTTCGCTTTAGCTGCTTCTCTTAATTTTATTTCTGTAAAAAAAATAAGGCTTTTCTACTTATATATTTTTTATTTTTAAGTGGCATGTCAAACAAACTAACTTCTTGAGCTAAAATTTCGTAAATATTCAAAATTTGAAGATCTAGCGCTCGAAGCTAATTTTTAATTGATCGGTAAAAGAGTTGAGATACAGTTTTTAGAACTTTTACTTTTCTTAAATGAAATACAACGAAAAAGTTTAAATTCAGAAGATTTTCATTAAAAACGTTATTTTAAACTTTTTTTATTAAACATATTTTTGCCGGTAAGCCATACTTCCGTTCACGATGCGCTTCGATCTTTGAAGTGTACAGATGTGAAAAATGAAACTCACACTTGCCGTATTCACTTCAAAACCGTCTCAAATGAAGATGAGTGTAATGGATTCCCGAAATCATATAGAAATATTAGGACAAATTTTAAATATTTGCACACAAATCAATATGTTTCAATTTTAAGATAGATAATTAAAATAGGTGTTTATAGAGAAATATTATTCGATATGCATTCTGCGGTTAGTGATCTATTTATCTTTCATTTGATTCAAAACCTATTAATGAACCAATAAGCAATCTTTTGAAATCAATGTGTTTTTACAAACTCGAATAATTTAAATCTCGAATAATACATGTATTATTTTTCCATTTTTGGTATTTTTCAAATATTTAGATTAAAGCAGATATTTACTACCGGTAAGTTTTTATTTCCATAGGGTTAAGCTGATTTAAATAGTAGTCGAATAGATGTCACATCTATTCGAGTACTTCTTAAATAGACTTTTCACAAACTGAACTTTAATAAAATTGAATTTGTGGTAGTTCTTTTTTATGTATCTTTTTACTTGTTTAAAAAAACCTTAGACCTCTAGTCGGTCAAGTAACTACTAAAGTTTAAGTAGGGAAATGAGGCAGGTTTTCCAAAATTTTGCGGAGCACGAAATTCAACATGTATAGTAGAAAAACGTGCCTAGACCTATATAAAATATGCCAAAAATAAAATAATATTTTCAATTATGTTTATATAAGTTTTAAATGTAAAAAGTAAGGGAGACCGGTGAAACGTAGGTCATAAATGTGCCAACAAATCTCTTAAAAAACTCAGGATCCTAAAAAGTCTGTGTGGCACAGACTGGGGCGCAAATCCCAAAACGCTTAAAACCACATAAACCACATTAATTAGACCTATCATGGAATACGCTTCGCCAATTTGGTCGCACACCTCGAAATCGGCTCTAGAAAAGATTGATAATGTTCAGGCCAGAGCCGCCAAGATTATCACGGGTGCAGTCTCCTCAACTAATAACATCAAGTCTCAACAAGAATGCGGCTTGCAGCTCCTAGAAAACAGAAGAAAATTTTACACCATGAAATTCACAAACAAGATCAGGAGTTGTGAAAATGACCATATTGGAAATAAAGTCTTTAGGAAGAAAAGCAAAAGTACAAGACTTAAGCGATCCTCTACATTACTGTACGACCAAACGATCAGACAGGATATTGGACTTGAACATCACACACATGACATCCTCAAGGAAGCACCTCTTCCCTCGCTTCTCCCCAAAAATACCAAAATTGTTACTAATCTCCTCGAACCATGCTCCAAAAACGAACTTGCTTCAATCATCAGAACTAAAGGAGAAAAAACCATCGAATCATATTCATGCAGAGGCTTTGTTCACGCCTTTACAGATGGGTCGTCCGATGAAACTCTGGAAAACGGAGGAGCGGGCGTCAACTTTATTTTCCCTGATGGTAGCACAAAACAATTCAAATTCGGAGCTGGTAGAATTGCTTCCAACTACACATGTGAACTCTTCGCCATCCAAGAAGCCCTAAATACTTTTTCTTGTCTCCAGGAAACTGAGAGAGCTGAGAGAGCTGGAGGTCTTATTATCTTCAGCGACTGTAAAGCTGCTCTCCAGGCAATTCAAAAGGGCTACACCAAGCAAGTAATCAACATACACCGTGCCCTGGAAAAACTGCTAACTCTAAACATACATTGCATTCTGCAATGGATACCCGCACACGTTTGTATTGATGGAAATGAGGCAGCCGACTTACTAGCCAAAGAAGCGAGACATATCAATGAAGGATCCTTTCATCTCGTCACACTCAGCGACATCAACTCAGTGGCAAAATCAAAATTCAGGGATACGACCATCAAGTTAAGGAACCAAATCTGTGAATTAACAACTAGCAGAACAATAGCAAAAACCTTAACTAGACTGAGAACTGGACATCTGGGGGAAATGAAAATCCAGCCAGACGGCTCCAGAAAGTACCCCACCTGCAAAATCTGCCTCGACATAGAACTAAGTCCAACACACATTTTCTCATGTCCAGCCATCCTAGCAAAAATGCAACAGATTAGTGACTCTCCGCTAGATGACCTTTACTCCCAAAACTGCCTTCAGATTGCTGAGGCTGTGTGGAACACACACGGTCACATCTAATACCTCAACCTATCCATAGACAAGACAACAACAACAAGGGAGACCGGAGCTGGTTTTTCATAATTCTTTTCTTTTTAATTGTATATATTATTACTTTAATTTTTGGAAAATAGGATGTTATTGTCTTCCTTACATTTTTATCTACAAACTAGGATTAGTACTTTCCTAAAATGTAAATATAGTTTTTACCAGCAAGTGGTAAAAAGGTTAATTTAAAAAATAAAGAATTCATTTATTTTTTTCAATTATCATGTTATTAAGAACTTTGACAAATTGCAATAAATACTTCAAACTGGTTGAAATTTTTTTAACTTAGGTGATTTTTTTACTTTGAGACAAATTATTTTGTGTGTTGATTGGTAACTATATCTGGGTTTTTTTTTATAAAAAACTTTTATTTTCTGTGATTTGTTATTCTATTTTTATTCTCATAGGATTAACTGTTTTTTTTTTCTTTTTAAAACTCCCAATTTCCATTGAAAAATATAATATAAAGGTACTTAAATTATCCTTTCAAATTCCAATATTAGAATTCCAATTTTGATTTAAATTTTCCTTGAGTAAATGACATTTTCTTAACTGTTTTTTCGTTCATTGGTTGTACAAAATAATGCACACACTTTGCATATTTTACATTTTCTTGTAACTCTTAAATTTTTTGTAATTCTTTTAAAATTGCTAAAAAAATATGTTACACGTCTTTGATAATTTGTAGCAAATGTCAAATGTTACAATCGTTCCACATAAGTAACGGCGCAATCTTTCCTTTGATCAATGAAATCAAAAATCAAAAAGTTTTGCATAATTCTTTAATATAAAAAATTAAATTTTTGAAAATTGGAGCTATGTATTAAGAATTTAACTCGGTAAAGTCTAAATGTTTACGCATTTTTACAAACCTTTATAGAATATTTTATTAAGTATACAAATTTCACATTTATTACGATAAATGAGTTTTTTTATTTGTTTTACATAGTCTATAAAATCAATACTTTTGAATGAATATAAACTTTCAGGTCATTTCACGTAATAAGTTTAACAGAAAAGGAAGATTTAATTGGTATAATTAAAAAAAATTATTTAATAGTGTAATAAAGTTGATTTAACAATTATTTATAAGCAACAACAATTAATTATTAATATAGATCTTACTTTCCGCTCATGCATCAAAAATTCTTACATGTTTTGCTTCATTCTATTTTAAATGGATTATTCAACTTACGTATAAGTCGAAGTTTTTTATCAATAAATTTGTAGAAAATGCAACTATTTTGGCGAGTATATTTTCAGTATAAATTCACTTTTTTTCATTGGACGTTTTTAAGCAAGTAGTTTATTCGCTTAGTGTAAATAAAAATAGCAAATTCAATTTTAAAAACAAATGAGTTGTAAGAAACCTAATTTATTTTCGTTTAAAATCGACTTTGATATTAAAAGTTAATCTATATCTATGATTGATTCATTAACTCCCTTATCATATCCCAGCCAAAACCATTAGATATACGGATTCCAAATTTTATGAGCTTGTTCCTTTTTTGTACTGAAGGCATTATTATGAAGGCAAAAATCAAATCCAAATCGCCCTATTAGGGACCCGGTAGGAAATTTTATTTTTTTGTCGGATCTAAGGAAGATGTATTTATTATTCATCAATTTCAATTAAACATAAACATATAAGTACACAATCACACAATAATTTTAATACAATATAGCTATTAAATTTTTAATTGAAACAACAAAGAATAAAGTAGTACTCGTTTGTTATTAAAACAAGCCTTTTAGAAAGTGTATTATATATATATATATATATATATATATTATATATATATATATATATATATATATATATATATATATATATATATATATATATATATATATATATATATATATATATATATATATATATATATATATATATATATATATATATATATATATATATATATATATATATATATATATATATATATATATATATATATATATATATATATATATATATATATATATATATATATATATATATATATATATATATATATATATATATATATATATATATATATATATATATATATATATATATATATATATATATATATATATATATATATATATATATATATATATATAGTGCTTCGCATTGCCACGCCACAGGCCGGGGATCCCGGCATTCCGGATTCCCAAATCCCGGATTGGGCGGGGTTGACCCATCCATTCATTCCTTAAGTGGCTCGATAAAATGGGTATGAAGCATGCTTGGGAACTATACACTGGGGTACCGCGTGAGGCTGACCACCTTACCCGGACATATGCCTAGCACCCCAGAGCCTAGGTCACGAAATCTGAAATGGGCACGTCTATTATAAAAGGAAACAAGTCCTATTTTGGAATTTTTTGACGTATTATAAGATGATAACTTGAAGAAATTTGGAAATTTTTAAATTTCACTATTCGGCTGACTATTCGACCGAATAGTTAAGCTATTCGGCCAAACCGAATATTCGGCTTAAGTGTCCGAATAGGCAGCATACCGAATAGTAACCGAATATTCGGTGCATCCCTAGTATTTATATTTTTCGACTTTCGTGAAGAATGTTAAACATTTTTAAACGTACACTCATTTCCAGAATAAATTTTGAGCAACAGGAAAAAGCGTTGTCAAGCAAAAATTTTAAGAAAAAGCGGTATTTTCCGTTATATGCCAAAAACTAATTTTCATTAGGATCTTACATAATACGACTAAGCCTAAGATATCGTAATACACGAAGAACGCCTGTAAAAACAACCAAAAATTGAAACAATTGCAATTGTAAAAACAATTGCAAAACAAATACGTTAAAAATGTTTCATTTGATTCAAAACCTGTTAATGAACCAATAAGCAATCTTTTGAAATCAATGTGTTTTTACAAATTCAAATAATTTAAATCTCGAATAATACATGTATTATTTTTTCATTTTTGGTATTTTTCAAATATTTAGATTAAAGCAGATATTTACTACCGGTAAGTTTTTATTTCCATAGGGTTAAGCTGATTTAAATAGTAGTCGAATAGATGTCACATCTATTCGAGTACTTCTTAAATAGACTTTTCACAAACTGAACTTTATAAAATTGAATTTGTGGTAGTTCTTTTTTATGTATCTTTTTACTTGTTTAAAAAAAAAAACAGACCTCTACTCGGTCAAGTAAGTACTAAAGTTTAAGTAGGGAAATGGGGCAGGTTTTTGAAAAATTTTGAGGAGCACGAATTTTAACATGTATAAAAGATCTTATTTATTTAGTTAAAAAAAGTAAGAAATTTTTGTTTTTGATCTGGGGAATAACATTGCTTTTATATATTATTACCAACACTTCGTAGCAGGGAGCTGTTTTAATCTTTTACCTACTACATAAAAGTTCTCAGTTCACACATATAACGTAATATTACGCTAAAAAAATCGTGGGGGACAGGAGCAAAGTCGGTTAAGGCGTTCGCCTTGCATGCGGAATGTCCCAGGGGTCCGGGCGTCGCCAAAATTACTGCCGACCACTGAACGGCAGCTAAATATCCGACAGAAAATTCCTCGTGTAGAGGCAATGCACGTTAAATACGCTACAATTTCCTAACGCTGCCTACGATGTCGCGCTAAACGGTTGCCTTGGGTGCCTACTGAGGTGTCGGCTTGTGACTTGACTTTGGTTATAAATTATAACGCCCGTCGCCAGTAGCCCTTGTGTAGCTCTAGTGCGACGATAATTCCAACTAACCAACTAAACGATAATGTCATCGTTTCCGGGTGCCTATTTCTAGCCTCCTTTATGAGCTTTAATCCAGCCAATTACGCCTCGTAATTTAGAACCCAGGTCAAGTGACGATGTCGACACCTGAGCGGACACCCAACTGAACTTCGAGCGACATCGTACGCTAACGCCGTCGGGACTTTTGACTCAAGACGGTATAATTGCTGCACATCCAAATTTACTTTAAACTTAAAATCTGC
>JAFNEN010002784.1:0-2500 GCA_019343175.1 Oedothorax gibbosus
CCGAGCCGCAAGAAAACCTTTCATTCTAAAATATCTTATAAACCAAATCAATGGATGATATACAGCCAAATATAGTATCCCCGACTTCCAAATCCCTTCATTCTGTAGTGAGGTAGACATCTGCAACAAATGAAAGCATCAATAGCATCAAACTGCTTAATTGCGATCGTGCTGAATATGGGATTCACGTAAGCCGGTTCATAGAGCAAAGAAGGAGGCGGAAATGCTGCCAGGCAAAAACCAATACAAGAATCAGTTGGCCAAGTGAAGCCATTCATCAATTTGTAGTAAGCCCAAACAAACGCTCTCGGCGAAGTATTTGGCGTGGAGTTTGTATAGGCTTACTACATCGACTTAGAGATTTCGGACACTCATAAATAATAATAAAGTTCATTAGGAATGACTCTGAACCACAAACACTAACTACGAACCGTGCAATTTAACTCACATACATTACTTCTTCACAATCCCTTTAACATAGAGTTAGTGTAGATGTAATACTGCCGGCAAAAGCCAGTATAAAAACCGATTCCCAAGTGAAGCCATCCATCGTTTTGTAGTAAGCCCAAACAAACGCTCTCGGCGAAGTATTTGGCGCTATTTTACAGTGGATGTAGGTTTACTACATCGGCAAAACGAGCAATTTAATTCACATACATTACTTCTTCACTATCCCCATTAAACATAAAGTTACGTGGAGATTCTGCCGGACAAAAACCAACACAAGAAGCAGTTTGCTAAGTGAAGCCCTCCATCAATTTGTAGTAAGCCCAAACAAACGCTCTCGGCGAAGTATTTTTCGCTATTTTACAGTGGATATGGTTTAAGGTTTACTACATCGGCAAAACCGAGCAATTTAATTCACATAACATTATTCTTCACTATCCCCATTAAACATAGAGTTACGTGGAGATTCTGCCAGACAAAAACCAACACAAGAAGCAGTTCGCTAAGTGAAGCCATTCATCAATTTGTAGTAAGCCCAAACAAACGCTCTGGGCGAAGTATTTTTCGCTATTTTACAGTGGATATGGTGTAGGTTTACTACATCGGCAAAACCGAGCAATTTAATTCACATACATTACTTCTTCACTATCCCCATTAAACATAGAGTTACGTGGAGATTCTGCCAGACAAAAACCAACACAAGAAGCAGTTCGCTAAGTGAAGCCATTCATCAATTTGTAGTAAGCCCAAACAAACGCTCTGGGCGAAGTATTTTTCGCTATTTTACAGTGGATATGGTGTAGGTTTACTACATCGGCAAAACCGAGCAATTTAATTCACATACATTACTTCTTCACTATCCCCATTAAACATAAAGTTACGTGGAGATTCTGCCGGACAAAAACCAACACAAGAAGCAGTTCGCTAAGTGAAGCCTCCATCAATTTGTAGTAAGCCGAAACAAACGCTCTCGGCGAAATATTTGTCGCTATTTTACAGTGGATATGGTGGATAGGTGTAGTTACTACATCGGCAAAACCGAGCAATTTAATTCACATTCATTACTTCTTCAATATCCCCATTAAACATAGAGTTACGTGGAGATTCTGCCGGACAAAAACCAACACAAGAAGCAGTTCGCCAAGTGAAGCCATCCATCAATTTGTAGTAAGCCGAAACAAACGCTCTCGGCGAAGTATTTGTCGCTATTTTACAGTGGATATGGTGGATATGGTGTAGGTTTACTACATCGGCAAAACCGAGCAATTTAATTCACATTCATTACTTCTTCACTATCCCCATTAAACATAAAGTTACGTGGAGATTATGCCGGACAAAAACCAACACAAGAAGCAGTTAGCCAGGTGAAGCCATCCATCAATTTGTAGTAAGCCCAAACAAACGCTCTCGGCGAAGTATTTTTCGCTATTCTACAGTGGAGTTTGCATAGGCTTAAAACATCGACTTAGTGATTTCTGACTATCTAAAAAAAACTGTAATTGCAATGTATTTTCTTATCTGTGAAGGAAGTTACTACCATCTTGTATAAATTCAAATCTCGTGCTACAGCCTACAGTTGTGCAATTAGTCATTTTTTTTAAATTTTTAAAAACTCTTTAAAGAATAAAATGATGGGTTTTGCGTAGAACTAACGTAGAATGAGCGGTTTGTTTGGCCTTACTAGGGTAACTTGGCGACTTTCTGATGGCTTCTCTTTTTTCATGCCAAAAGCATCTCCATTTTCTTCTTAATTCTATGCTGCCGCTTGGATGGCCGAGTGGTTTGGACCATTACGCTAGCAGTCCGTGTGCTGTAACGGGTACGGGTTCGATTCCCGCATTCGCCCTGGGTGTACTTCCTTTCTCTGTGACAGTAAAAAGTCTTTACGTGTCTGTCTTACGTGACGAAGGCTTCATAAGCGGGTCTCTGATCAAGCTTATAAGCCGGTACCTACCCCCCCTCTATGCTGCTGTGACTACACGGGGTCATAATTTTTACTTTAGCTGTAAGTGTTAATTTCAACTGTGCAAACAGGCATTTTCTTTTTCTTTGT
>JAFNEN010002784.1:7500-11717 GCA_019343175.1 Oedothorax gibbosus
GGTTACGAACAGACCCGAAGCGCGCTGTATTTTAAGTTGGAGGGCTTCTGGATTAAGTTGGAGGGCCCTTGGTGGGTGCCCAGGGAGTGATTATGGGGAATAGAGGGATGTCGAAGCAAATGTTTTTTTGTTGTTTTTGACTCGTTCATTTTCCCGTCAAATATTGAATAGAGTCACTAGATAATGAATCTTGTGTACCGGGGCTCAATTCAGCTATAGTCACGGCCAACTTCAATTACAAGGCCAGAGAAGCTCTCCTAAACATGAGCGTTAGACGGAAATTTTGACGCCACTGTTTCCAGTGCCGAAGATCGAGAAACCAGTTCGGACGCATTCGGAACCCTAAAAATGTGGTCAGCTGTGAACGAGTGGTTCCGAACAGGCTTCGAGACAGGTTGTCTTCATCTTCGGAACAACGTCACTCGGAACTATGACGTCAAAATTTCCGTCCCCGAGCTTGTTTGGGAACGCTTCTTCGGCCTTAGTAGTTGAGTAGGCCGTGCTATAGTGTGTTAAACGCAAGCCGACCACAACAAGTGGTTGTGATGCGAAGTCTAAAATATGTCATTTCATTCGAATCACTGTATAAGCTGGCTGACAAAGGGTCCCGCGTTCTAAACCGTCCACATCCTATAGACGGATATTCGCCTGAGTGCACTGGGACAAAGAGGCCCAGTGGCTTAGTGGTAGTGCTTAGCATTGCCACGCCACAGGTCCAGGGATCGAATCCCGGATTGAGCGAGGTTGACCCATCCTTTCATCCCTTGAGTGGGTCGATAAAATGGGAACCAAGCATGCTTGGGAACTAAACACTGGGTGTTCCGCGTAAGGCTGATCACCTTACCGGGACATATGCCTAGCACCCCAGAGCTCTAGGTCAAGGAAGCTGAAATGGGCACGGCAGGCCTTAGCCCAGTAATTGGCTGTTGCGCCGAGGAGGAGAGAGAAGGGCACTGGGACAAACGTCCTCGCAATTTACATATTTAAAAGTAATTATATACTTTATAAGGAACTTTCGATCACCATGAAACCGAATGGCAGCTAACCCCTTGCGAATGCAACAATTTTCTCAAAATCCTTTTCTGACATCCGATTAGTACTGAACTCGGGTACCAAATTTGAAGTCTGTATATATTTTCGTTTATCATCAATACCTTTAAAACAAAAAAGTTCTAAGGCAGCTACCTTTTGAGCATGCGTGATTTTCTCAAAAACTTATTATATGACGTACGGACATCAAATTTGGTATACGAGCTCCTAATAAGGAGCTCGTATACTAGAGTTGTTTAAAAAAAAAGCTGAAATATACGGTACTCGATGGTATTCTAAAAGAAAATCTTCTATGAATAAAAATCGAAGTACCGATACCTAGTACCGAGTTACATTTCGAATGATAATGAAGTTTATTTGTAAACTTTTAACAAACAATTTACGCTTAGATATCAGCTTCAATAACTAAGCTAACATAATTATAATTCCTAATTTCAGCTTAAATAACTATAATTGCAGAAGGACCTGTAATGAAAATAATACCGCTGGGACTGTTGCCACTGAAGACGTGCAACAGGACCATTGTATAAAACGACGGTCAAACACAGATTTCGGAGGTCTTGCAAAAAAGTCTTCAGTCCACATTTTTCAACCGTAAATTTATAAAGAATTTTGCCTGTAAACAAGTGTTTGTATGGACTTTTAATCTATAATAATAAAAGAAAGAGTCTGTCTGTCTGTGTGTCTGTCTTCGGATCGTAAAAGACCTACTTATACTGCCCTCAGAAATTCGAAATTTTTAAGATAGATTCCCTTTAATACCAACGTGTGCACCTGAGGCTTAGTTTTTTCATATTTGTTCCATTTTTAGAGAAAATTCGAATTTGCTGAAAAAAATACACCACTTTGTATTAGGAAAAAAAAGAATAGCTACAGAATGTATCCTCTAAAAATACCATAAATATTCAACAAATTATAGAAAAAGGGTAAGTTTGTGAGTATAGTGATAGTCTTCGTAAGAAGAAAATGGAGATGCTTGGTGAGAAACAAAGTGAAGCCGCCGGAAAGTCGCCAAGCAACCCTAGTAAGCCCAAACAAACCACTCACTCAATATTAGTTCACACTTAAACGGATTTTTTTTCCTCAATCAGTGTTTGTTAAAATAAAACAAGAAGTTCATAAAGAACTAAAATAGCCTACTTTCCTGTTACTTAAATACTTACTGAAGTTCTAATCGGGAAAAAAACTAGGTTCCTAAAGTAAATATCATCAACAGCCGTTTCTACACTAGATTTATACACATTAGAAAAAAAATCGAAACACAGCATCCAGCTATAATTTAAACTTCTAAAAGCCAAAAAATCAACTATTTTCCTTAATATACTTTCGCAAATTAATTAAATATTATTTATCGTCTGCTCGCGATTTATTTGTAGTTCGAAGAATAATTAAATATTTATTAATAACAAAAGTAATGAAACTACTCCAAACTGCATTAAAAAATAAGAAATGTAAATTAAAACTAAGCATAATTGTATGCAAAAGTATGCCTTGCCGCTTTCTTGGTAGATAATTAATGAACAATCAAAGAATCAAATTGTGCTACATTTTATGACGTCATTCCAAACTGATTCATGAAAATATTATTTTGCTTCAAATATGTTTAAATAAAGTTTCTCATGCCATTGTTGATTTGGCAACTGTGATTTAAATGACTCAAAATTGAATTTCAATGCTAATTCAATGGGTAATTCGCCGAAAGATAGTAGATTTATGTCCGTCCATACGTACAGACAGACGGACAAAAAGTATGAAAGTTGGGTATCTGAGGTCATAGTTTTCTAACAAAAAAAGAATTTTTAAGATCCGAGGGATAGAACCGATTTTGGAAGGGGGGTACGGACAGACAGACGGACGGACAGACAGACAGACATACGAACAGGCAGACAGACGGACATCGACCGCATTTCAATACCTACAGTGATTTAAATGACTCAAAATTGAATTTCAATGCTAATTCAATGGGAAATTCGCCGACAGATAGTAGATTTATGTCCGTCCGGACGTACAGACAGACGGACAAAAAGTATGAAAGTTTGGTCTGTGAGGTCATAGCTTTCTAACAAAAAAAGAATTTTTAAGATCCGATGGATAGAACCGATTTTGGAAGGGGGGTACGGACAGACAGACGGACAGACAGACAGACGGACGGACAGACAGACATACGAACAGGCAGACAGACGGACATCGACCGCATTTCAATACCTACAGTGATTTAAATGACTCAAAATTGAATTTCAATGCTAATTCAATGGGAAATTCGCCGACAGATAGTAGATTTATGTCCGTCCGGACGTACAGACAGACGGACAAAAAGTATGAAAGTTGGGTCTCTGAGGTTATAGCTTTCTAACAAAAAAAGAATTTTTAAGATCCGATGGATAGAACCGATTTTGGAAGGGGGGTACGGACAGACAGACAGACGGACATCGACCGCATGTCAATACCTACTTTTTTTCATTTTTTTAATTCTTTCGAATTAAAAAAAGAAAAAGTAGGCTAAAAATGACTATTAGAGCTGTTGTAGGTTGTAGCACGAGAACTGAATTAATACTAGATGGTAGCAATTCCCTTTACAGGTAAGAAAAATGCGCTGTAATGTTAGTTTTTATTATACAGTCAGAAATCACCATATATATCATAGTTAAAGTATTAGATTGGCAGCTCACGTGACCTCCAATGCTAACGACGGGACGCGCATGGAGACCAGAATAAGAGGGTAATGAGGCCAGTGTGGCCACCAATTTTAGGAGAAAACACTACGAAAAATAACTATTTAATTCTAAAATTACAAAAACATACCATTAAAATACTAGCAAAGCGTTTCACGTGTTTTTTTAAAAGTCACTAAAAAGATTCCAAAATGCAGCTAAAATATTTATGGTATTGTTTTGTAATTTTAGAATTAAATGGTATTTTTTCGTAGTGTTTTTCTCCTAAAACTGGTGGCAACACTGGCCTCATTTCCCTCTTATTCTGGTCTCCATGCGCGTCCCATCTTTAGCATTGGCGATCACGTGATCTGCCAATCTAATACTTTGACTATGATATCTATGGAAATTGCCAAGTCCTTGTAAAAAGCCTATACAAACTCCACTGTAGAATAGAGCCAAATAGTTTTCCCCGAGAGTGTTTGGGCTTACCACAAAGCAATCGATGGCTTCACT
>JAFNEN010002785.1:0-13933 GCA_019343175.1 Oedothorax gibbosus
CAATTATAAGATGACCTTAAAATTGTATTTATTTTAGAAACAGTTCATGTACCAAATTCGTGGGTAGTAATTCCTATATTCTAGCCTGCGGGAAACATTCGGCACTTTGCCCAATTTAATATGGCACTGACACGTTTTTGTTTAAATATCAAAATGGAAGACTTTAAAACGCGAAAGAAAATCTTTGTATTTCTAAGCTTTTTTTCTCTCTTCAAATATTCTTAAATGGCCTTAATGGCCCCATTGGGATGCCTCTCGGCTAAGTTGTGCGAAAAAAAATATTTTAACTATCTTTATAATTAAAATTTTCAATGTGTATTTCGTACAGTTATCTATCAAAGATACAATATTGAGGCTAAAGGAATACTTTAGTCTTATAAGATCAATCCTTTCCTTCCATCCCCCAGCAATAAAAAAAGGCGATGTAAATTCACAAAATTGTCTTCAAAATAGCGTATACTCTTAAAAAGGTTTTCGATCACTGGTAGATTAGTAACATAGTGAACTACGACAAACCATTGATATTGATTGATTAATAGAACGGTTAAACCATTTATTACTTTTAGAACCACTTTCGTGTTCTTTCAATAGTAGTATAAAATCATTGGTTTGAGAAAGTTCACTGTGGTTTAAGACGACACATTGTGAAATCACCAAATATTCTCTTACTCTATAGTACTATACTATTTTGTTCCACAGTGGCCAAAGAGTTCTATAGTAGGGTAGAGACTGAACCTACCAACCGCACCATGGACCAACACGGAGACAATATAGGGTGGCATGTGGGGCCCGATGGCCGAGTGGTTTGGATCGCCGGCCATAACGCTAGCAGTCCGCGCGCTGTAACGGGTGCGGGTTCGATTTCCGCCTTTGCCCTGGGTGTACTTCCTTTCTCAGTATCAAAATTATAAATTAACTAGCACTTTTGCCACTCTATTCGGGCTCCGTAGTGAGCCATGGCTGCCGATGCCAGCTCAGTACGAGTCGTTCCTCTACCCTACTATAGAACTCTTTGACAGTGGCTTAAAACGGTATAGCGTGGAATTTCCCCAAAAATATTTTTTTACTATGATATAAGACGACACAGTGTGGAAATATCCCCAAAAAATACTTCTATTTTTTTTTTCTTTTGCAACATATTATGCAAACAACATGTCGCCAAATGTAGCGGCATTTCTCCTCAATCCACCTCTTCATCTTAGTCCATCACCCCACCAGCCTCTTATGCTATGATCCTTATTCTCCTTTATCCACGTCTTTGTCTGATCCAAACCGAGACGTCGCCTCACTGATTAATGATCAAATGGCGCGGATCCGATGCCATAGAAAACTCGCGGAGAACGAGTCCGGGAGAGGAATGACAAATGAACGAATCACTTGTTACCGGGTCCACGGAGTGGACAATTCCATGACATTAATTAAAAATTTCGGTACTCTCTCTCGGGGTGCTTAAATGTAAGTCCAACCGGTTTGTTTTTGGAATGCAGACTGTAAATGTATGACGTGGGTCAATGTCTTGGCTCTGGGTACGATGTCGCTGTAAGGTTCAGTAGGATCATCACTTGACCGTTAATCGAAATTACGAATAGCCCTCGTGCAGTTAGGTTCTGTTGTACGTTTTCCGGCTGCCTATTCCAAGCCTCTATTTAGCTTTAATTCTTTCAAATTACGCTAAGTAATTTATAACCCTGGTAAAGTGACGAGGGCGACATCTAAGCGTGCACCCAACGCACACCAGTGGCACCATGCTGCGCTTGTTTGGGAATTTCGACTCCAAAGATTTAAAGAATACGTATGTCGTAGTGTACGCAGAATCAATTCAAACAAACATACAACACAAATTATCATGACAATTTTCCGGGATTCGAACCCGGGAACTTATGACTGCTTGACCAGCTTCCTGCCATTTAGTTGCCCAGTCATGGCGCAGGTTAATAGAATGGTTGGTTGGTTGACATATATTTTCAGGCTTGTGTGCTTGGTCACAAAGACCCGCTTATAAACCATCGTCAAGAAGGGCGGATACGACATACACACACATACAAGACATAAGATGTCATCTATCGCCACCTCCACAATTTAGACATGTCCCTGAAGGGGAGGGAAATAGTCTCCAGGGACCTGTACCCTTGGTACACTGCGCCATGACCGCCCACGGGACTTTCAGACCCACAGATTTAACGAGCACGTACTCCGCATACTATACTCGGTAGGTCTTCAGTGGTACCGGGACTCGATCGCGGGACCTTCCGATCTCGAGACCGAGACGCTGACCACTAGGCTCCCTGCGGCCCCATTTAAAACGCATAGGATGCCATTTGTATTAGAATTAAATCACCACATTGCCATTCGCAATAATCGCTCGAGAAACTTTAATTCTTTTAGAGAATAATTTTTTTAAAAAAATATTATTTCGACATCGATCTGTTTGAAATGACGCCAAATATATTTCACTACGAGATTCTTTGTATGTTCATATGAAATATTGTCATTCTATTTAAAAGCGATGAATATTACATATTTATTCTTTGAAATATAAATTAATTTTTGCAAACGATAAGTAATCGTTTGATTTTTTTACTAGGACATGGTGGCGAGGCCACCTTCACCTCGGGTATGATATTAGTGTAAACATGAGTACTGGGAATGAATGACCGCAGAAAGCAAGGGGGTGCGGGATCAATACGGGGAGTCAATTTTTTTAAAAAATAATTTATTTAAACAATTTTTGGAAGAAAAAAGTGGTAACTTTAGTAGCTGCACGATCATAATTATAATAATAAAATAATTTCAAGGATGTTTTTTTCAACGTTTTCGCGAACAAAAAATTATCGTTATATTACGAAACTTATTTTTTGCAGTTTTTTAAACTACCACTAATATAAAAAAATAATTATTAAAATAAAAATTAAAAACCATCTATTTTTAAAGTTAAATCTATTGCTAATTCCAATACTTAAAGTACGCGGACGCCTCTTCAAACCGCGAAATACAAAACATAAGTATTAAACTACAAATCTGGTGGATTTGGGACTAGACTATGAGGATCAACATTTCAAAAGTGTCCAAAAACAGATGTGGACCTTTCACGGCCACATCACGTGAAAACCCAGGGCGTTTCAAAATGTGCTGCGGGCAAAACCGAGCAAATCTGTCGTTCTTATTAAGATACATTGTTCGCTACACAGCCATACTAAATTATAAACTTATTCGCACAAGTAAAAAAAAAAACACGACGATCGCCGTATGTCCTGATACAGACGCGTCCGTTATATCTGTAGAATCCAAAGGCGTACGCTTACTAGTTTATTTAAAATAGGGTACTTGACTAAAAAAAATTATTGGCTTAAAATATTCTTATGCCAAAAAAATTATACCAATATTTTTTCAAATACCCCATAAAAAGGGGAACAAATGAATTTTAAAATTAGGACGAAAAATCACTCCCGAAAACGCTTTGTGGCTGTCACGTGGTATCTATGATGTCACTAGTAACTATAAACAAACTTTGAAACACCATTTTGGAATCTACTTTAAGCAAATTTGAACTATCCGCTTCTGTAAAACCTCCACACATTATCTATATAATTATTATTTTAATAGTACACTCTTAAAACAAACGAGCGGTTTTAACTCAGTCTGAGTTAATTTCCACTCCTTTCAGTGCCGAAAATGCACTTCTCCTATAGGAGTGAATTTCACTCTTTTTCGAAGTGGGTAAAAGAAATAAAAGAAAACAATCTGCGTCCTACACTCTTAAAACGAGCGGTTTTAACTCAGTCTGAGTTAATTTCCACTCCTTTCCGGTGCCGAAAATGCACTTCTCCTATAGTAGTGAATTTCACTCTTTTGTTTTAAGAGTGCAAGTTAGATTAAAACCAGATTAATTGCAAACAAAAAAAAACATGCGTTTGTTTATACATACTAGTGACGTCAGCCAAATCGACGTGTTTGTGATCACGTGACGTACCGATGAAAAAAAAAGCCATTTAAAAATGATTTTTATTAATTATTTAAAGATTTATTTTGCAAAAAAATATATACGTTTGTTATATTTGGGTTCAAACTATAATTTAATTAATATTGGAAGGTATTTTAGCGATACTGTCAAGTACCCTAATCGAATGACCGACATCGATTGTCAAAATATGCGATTCTCATCTCGAATGGTCTACGCTTGGTGTTTTCGACGCCTCTTTAATATGGTGGGTTTTCTCGGCCAACTCCAAAAACTGACGGAACCACAACTTTTAAAGCCAGCGAAGAGAACGTTTCACTGTTAAAAATGTCGGCGCATGATTGCACCGGAATCCTGGAACTTTCTAGCTCCCACCACTATTTTGAGCGTGAATGTACCAATTTTGTGGTGAAGCCATAGTTTTGATGCAAAGCAAAATTGGTGAATTAACGCTCAAAATAGTGGTGGCAGCTAGAAAGTTCCAGGATTCCGGTGCAATCATGCGCCGACATTTTTAACTGTGTGGTTTTCTTAGTTGGCCGTTCTTATTTAATCACTTTAACAGTCTGTATATGTATTTTTTATATGTTAGGCCCTTCGGGTTATATAGCTAGTAATCATGGAGATATTGGACGCCGAGCGATATTTAATAATAGACAGATCCTTTTAAATTATTTAAAAGAAAGTCCTAGCCAGAAGCACACAACCACACAGGCCGAAAAGTCAGAAAATGACTGTAATTTCAATGGTTGTAAAAAGAGTGGAGGAGGAAGTTAAAAGTATTCTGATCAGTTTAAAAAATTTCACGGAAAATAATCAATCAAGCGCGGGCGATAAATGTGGCGATTTATATAGATGCATTACAGATATTTGATTCAATATTTGACAGTCCTTACATCGGCTTATGAGCTCCTGTATCTCCTTACCTTGATTAGGTTTGCCGTCTAGGAGGTATCAACTAATCACACGAAATACTTTTTTTTAAACCACATATATCATTTTAAGGTTTGGGAGTCGGCTAAAAATGACATTTTGAGCTACTGTACATAGAACAAATGAGGAGTCCAGGAGCCAAGTGACTACACATTGATAATAAGAAAAATGCGGTTTGGGGCAGTGAGGAGCCTAGTGGTTAAGATCTCGGGATCGGAAGGTTCCACGATCGAGTCTCGACACCTCTGGAGACCCACCGAGTATATGCGGAGTACGTGCTCGTTAAATCTGTTGGGTACGAAAGTCATGTGGTCGGTCATTGCACAGTTTACCACGGGTACAGGTCCCGGAAGACTATTTCCCTCCTCTTCAGGGATATGTCTAAATTGTGGAGGTGGCGATAGATGGCAACATCTGTCTTGTATGTGTGTATGTCGTGTCCGTCCTTCTTGTCGATCTGATGGTCCTTTACAAACTCAATAGTTGACTCCACAACAACTACTGAGTGCACTTAACTCCAATGCCCAAAACTGCTTAAACTACTACGCTCTTTAAATGGGGAATGAACGCATGGGGTTAATGCTTTAATTCATTATTAAGATGTAAGTTGCAACGTTGTGCCAAATAATAGGTTAAGTGTCTGTTAGGGTGTACCGGGGAAGCGATTACTGCTTCAGTTGCTAACAAAATTTTCCATTGCATTTCGAACAGACGGCATATTCATCGTACTCTAACCACAAAAAGAATGGGATTAAAAATGAAATTAAGTTGTTTAAAGAGTCTATTTGTATTTCGCTCTCCCCACCCATGCATATTCAAGACGTTATACTTAATAGGAGTTATCAAAGTGTTACAACGTTGATAAGTTTAATTAACATTTGTTTACAAACAAATGCGTGTCCCATGCGGCTCAATGGGTATATATTAGAACACGCGTACAAAGAATGACACGTGTGTTTAATGTTTATTCTAATCAGTGTTCCGAAATTCGAGCGTATTCTAAAAATTGTTGACTCTTACATAGCTTATTCCTCTGTTTATCAGTGAATAAATTAGTTAGATCACAGTTTTCTGATTTCAATCAGAATACTGCTGTGGGCGGGTAAACTGGAGTAACCATGACGATGGATAATACCAGTTTTGCTTTGAAATAATTAGTCTTTCCCAATGTTTTACAATAGGCTAGAGTACTTGAGTCTTTGCAACAATGGTCTAAGTCATTAAGCTGGTTACTGCAGTTTACCTCCCCACGGCAGTATAGATTCTTGTGTTGACTCAGCGATTCTGGAAATTATATATTCTCTGTCGGAAAAAGGATGTGATAAGTGATTGAGCGTGATAAATTTACCTGAATCCTTGCACTCGCATGTCATTTTACATTCGGTTTGTTCTGCTTGGGTTGAAGATTAAAGGACATGAAGCATCACGTAAACTTTACCATATGTCTCATTGCAGTTTGAAAAATTTAGCGATTTGTTTGTGGGTTTATACATATGCATATGTTGTATTCTCTGCAAAGTTATTATATCATTGGAATTTAAAACGTTATTCTTGAACTGGTGTCTAACTTCTATAAAGTTTACTAGAATTTTTTTTTACACGTTGGGTTAGGTTGAACCAAACCAAGTTAGGTTAGGCTCCAACTGTTTTTTCTAGCCTCAAAAAGAGCTTTAACACAGCCAATTACGCCTCGTAATCTAGAACCACGGTCAAGTTATAAGGTCGACAAAAAGAAGGAAATGGTTTACATTTTTAAAAGGGTCCCTACTAAAAATGACCCATACAGATCAGTACAAAAACCTACCGACATCAATACAACTCTATTGATTTCTATGGATGCACCTACCGATATCGGTACAGGCTACTGATCTCTATTGATATCGGTACGCTACTGATTTTATTCTCTACTGATATCAATACAGATCCATAGACATCAATACAAGAGATATCAGTAGAATACCGATCTCTATGGATATCCATAGACTTTTACCGACATCAATAGGAATGTGGTCAGTAGGATTCCGGTTCTTATGGATATCCAAAGAACTCTACAGTTATCAATAGACTTGTGATCAATAGGATTTCGATATCAATGGATACCTATAGACCTTTACAAATATCAATAGGAGTCTGATCAATAGGATCTTAATTGAGTATCTGGATACTGTTGGTTTCAGTTTTTATCGCATTCTTTTAACGGTAATTTTTTTAATCCCACATTTGTTTAATTTTAAACTACTCCCCTATTCCACTTTTAAGCCCCCTCCTTTATTGAAAATAAGTAACAAATAATTGTAAAATATATCTTCTTCTAAGTATTTCTTTATTAATTTTTTTTTATTATTATTATAAGTGTGGTTGAAAGTGGTCTAAAGTAAATACTCTGCCATTTTTAATAGTCATCATTTTCGAATAAAAAAAATACTTTTTTTAAAGCAATGCAAGTAAAAAAAATACAAATAAATTTTTTAAAAAAAATATATGGGTTGAGTGACAGATTATTTAACCTCCCCCTCCCCCTAGGATCAATCTTATGCCCAAAGTTCATTGTAAAAAAATAATAATAAATTATATTGCCTAATTATACATTAATTTGTTACCACATTTTCATTTATTGGTTAAATTACATTACTATCAAAATTCTCCCAACAAATTACTTGGATAAATTATTGAAATTTATTAATTATTTGAAAGAATTTCTTTTAAAACAAATAACATAATTATAATTTTAAAATTTATGCTTCCAAAATTTTAAACGAATCGTTACGAGGGGAGGGGATTATAACGTTCGCAAGCCTATTATGGAACTATGCCGATAGCTGAATCCAGACCTTTTTCCTGAATCTCATTTGACGGACGATATAATTTCAATGTTTAATTAAAATATATATAACAAAAAAAAATTCAAATGATACTCTAATATGCAATTTATAAAGTTTAATTTTGGTATAAATTGAAAATAATGTGTAAATGATACAAATGGTTAGAAAATTATAACAGTGTTTTTTTTCTATTTAAAATTTTCATCACTGAATAATATTGTAAGATAAACTGCAGAATTTTGGTTTATGCTAAGCGATATGTCATGTACAGTGATTTGTAATAACCATGTTATTATTTTTTTTACTTTCAAAGCACTGAAAAATGTCCCAGTACAGCTCGAGCAAAATCAATATAAAGTAGAGTTCTGGTTAACAGGGTTTGAATTTAACTTAAAATAACCATTGTTCTTATTTTAACATTGCATAAATTAAATCAGATTTAACAAAATTTTTATTATATCATGACATAGCTTAAAATTATCAAGTTATGAAGGGTAAATTACTATATAACCTCACTTGGTTATAGCGTATTTCAAGGGACCTCAATATTTATGACATATAATCTAGTTATAATCTAGTAACATTATAAACGAATGAATATTAAGTGTAAATCGTGTAAAATACGTATGATATACTCATTACTAATTAAAGTTAAAATGAATTTTTCTTTAAGCAGGCATTATGTATATCAAATAACATTTTTAGCGTTGTAACATAACCAAGAAGTTCATTAAAAAATTTCTTTATAAGCAAGATATTATAACATCAAGGTCTGTAGACAATTTAAGGGACCAAACATTTATGGTGTTATAAACAAGTTGCTATTGTAACAGACTTTGACTGTATATGATATTTGACTTTTAGGAAGATTTCATTTCAAACCTTGCTAAAATTTTATTACCATAATGAGTATTTATATCCAATGCCAAATACGGCATATGCTGTTGCAAACAACTTAAATTACATTACTTTTATCATGTCCAAATTTCATAAGACTTGATAACCATGAAGCCAAAGTTGGTTAATCTTATAGTTGTTATTTGAATCAATATCAGTTCCAAATCAATTTTGATCCGATATTGTTCCCTATATTATATATACAGGTATATATTGAACTCGAATCACACGCATGTTTCTTGAATATTATATGAGCTGACCTTTGGTTTTCGGTGACATCCTCAACGATCAAAAGTTACATGTGTAACTGGGCAGCACTATAAATAGAGTAGGTAAGTTATCGGCAGATTTCTGTCAGCTGTACATTAAATTGTTTGATAGATATAGGGCTACTGATCTATAGAGATAAGCATCCAAGTTAGGTGACCTACATTGCGGAAAAATAACTCTTTTGAGGAAAAAATAATGTAAATACAGTACAACTTCGATTATTCGACCCTCTTTTATCTGGAACTCTGTTAACTGAACAGTACGTACAAAAAATTCTTCAGCTAGATCATTATCAGTTGTTTACAAAAAAAAAAAACTAGAAATCAGTCATTTATCGGGAAATTCTGGCGTTTATGAAATCTGGAACCTGCAGTAATTTTAAGATAGCAATACTTAAGCAATACTTACAAAAGTAAAAGGAAATTTCGGGCAATCCTAAATTGCCAGGAATCTTTCAAATTCGTAAGATTTGTGATATATAATATAAAACAAAAACTAAGCACTTGTCAGAAATTACAAATTATGTTCTAGAGCTCTTTTCGTCTTTCAGGAAGTCTCGGTTTCAGAGATAATTTAACACTGAAATTCAATGCTTGCAACATAAACAACAAAATCAGCGTGGAATTCGGACATTGGCTGATTTGCGGTTCAAGGACTTCAGGCTATCCTCTGTACCATAAGTTTTATTAGTTAATGAACATTTTCGACTATCCGACCTACATCTGGTCCTAATTAGATCATATAATCAAGGTCCTACTGTATGTGTTTAAAAAATTGTAAATAATTAAAGTTAATTTTCATAATCAATAATTGTTCATTCATGATGTATTTGTTTCATTTTCAAACTAATATTTATTACTCTCCTCAAAGATAAACTATTTTGCTGGACGAATAGAGTAAGTTACCCGCAGATATCTGTAGGCTACACATTCAATCGGCCAGCGTATATCTATAGGACAATGATCTATAGAGATCAGTAGACTATGTGTGGTGATGGCCTGTGTGTAACCATAGAGTGATTCATTGAGACTATTAGGCTGTTTGAGAAAATTGCCAACAGATATCCGTAGAGGTCAGTAGGCTGTACGGGGATTTGGCCAACTGACATCAGTAGAGGTCAGTAGGCTGTACGGGGATTTGGCCAACGGACATCCGTAGAGGATGTACGGAGATTTGGCCAACTGACATCCGTAGAGGTCAGTAGGCTGTACGGGGATTTGGCCAACGGACATCCGTAGAGGATGTACGGGGATTTGGCCAACTGACATCCATAGAGGTCAGTAGGCTGTACGGGGATTTGGCCAACGGACATCCGTAGAGGTTGTACGGGGATTTGGCCTATGGATATCCGTATAGGTCAGTAAGCTGTACGGGGATTTGGCCAACGGACATCCGTAGAGGTTGTACAGGGATTTGGCCTATGGATATCCGTAAAGTT
Source organism: Oedothorax gibbosus (assembly GCA_019343175.1). Classification (NCBI taxonomy): domain Eukaryota; kingdom Metazoa; phylum Arthropoda; class Arachnida; order Araneae; family Linyphiidae; genus Oedothorax; species Oedothorax gibbosus. The sequence goes on from JAFNEN010002785.1 coordinate 10,319, forward strand.
CAGTAAGCTGTACGGGGATTTGGCCAACGGACATCCGTAGAGGTTGTACGGGGATTTGGCCTATGGATATCCGTAGAGGTCAGTAAGCTGTACGGAGATTTGGCCAACGGACATCCATAGAGGTTGTACGGGGATTTGGCCAACGGATATCCATAGAGATCACTAAGCTGTACGGGGATTTGGCCTACGGATATCAATAGAGCTGATCTCTACTGATATCCGTTGGCCAAATCCCCGTACAATTTTTTTTATGGATCTCTACGGACCATTTTTAGTAGGGGTTGTTTCTAAAACCTACATTATAGCTATATAAGTATATCGAATTATATCACTTGGCTCCTACCGTAAGTATATTGAATTATAGCACACTATTGTCTTTTTGAAACCTAAAAACTCCAGAATTCATAATATTTATATTCCACACAAAAACACGAAAAGATTCAGTCCCTTACTTTAAAACCCCAAAATTTTAAAACAAATCTTCTTCCCTCCGATTTCATTACCAAATAAGATAAATAAATTCTCGAGTACAATGCCTGGCTAAAGGAGGCTAATTATTATGCCACCGACAGACGCAATAATTGCCAGGGTACAACTTTGAGAGAGTCTCTTTCAATGGGGGAGTCCATTGGAATGCAAATTCAATTTTCCAACCCTGGGTGGCAATGGGAAATTAATTTGGTATTGAAGGTTCTTCTCTTTTGAAGAGTTGGGACTGTGTTTCTGGTACAAAAGGGTGATGAAGAAAATATTGTAATGATGTTTGGTATTAGTTTTTTTTTAGGTGTTTAGGGCAGGTTGTTAATCCTCGAGAGGTACAGACCACGGCCTACTCAACTACTAAGGCCGAAGAAGATTTCCTGAACAAGCTCGGGGACGGAAATTTTGACGTCATAGTTCCGAGTGACGTTATGTTCCGAAGATGAAGACAACCTGTCTCGAAACCTGTTCGGAACCACTCGTTCACGGCTGACCACAATTTTAGGGTTCCGAATGCGTCCGAACTGGTTTCTCGATCTTCGGCACTGGGACCAGTGACGTCAAAATTTCCGTCTACGCTCATGTTTGGGAGAGCTTCTTTGGCCTTGTTATTGAAGTTGGCCGTGTACAGACTTGTAAACCAGTCTTCTGATTTTCCAGCAACACACATTATTTTAAAAAATTTATATTTTTTTAAATTTTACTAAATTTTAAGTCATAAAGAACAGGGGAGTCATTTATAATTATCACAACACCAAAAATATAACTTATAAAATTTAAAGAAATTACATTTTCAGTTAAAAAGCGAAATTTTAACATCATGTAGTGAAAGCAAGTTTACACTTCAGCCCATTACTTATCCTGCTGAGAGCTTTAATATGGTTTTCGAAAATGTATATTTTTTACAATTTAACTTCCTGTTTCAAATGCACGATAACATATATATTTTGTTATTATGTCGATTATTGTCATAAATTTGTACAAACAATCTATAAAATATGATCTTTATCTCAGTGATAACAGTTAAAAGGAAATCCTACCGATTATTTTTTAGATTTATTTTGTCAATGCCAGGCTTCAAATTAACTTATTAGGCGCCGCGCCCTCCAGTCCTTTTCCACATTTCTGTCGGTCGTAGCCATAGTTGCAGCATGGATGCTACGGCTTGAGCGAAAATTTGAATGCATTGGGAATGTATAGCAAGCCCTGGTAAATTTCAAAAGGAAAATATTATAATTACTACTTAATGGATTTCCTTCTAAATAAGGTAATCCTTTATTTGGTGTTTCATTGCTCCATAACTCCGTCATCAAAATGTTTAAGGTACGTTGAAATGACCATTTTTGATGAAATTAAAGTTTTCTTTTATTATTTTAAATTACAGCGGAGATTTGTGAGAATCCAAAACTGTCTCGATATTGACTCTGCATAAAATGTAACAGAAGTTATGAAAGTTTTATTAACAAACGGCAGCTGTTTCTTCTACACAATTTGTTTACTTTAAATTGATTTTCTGCAAAATGAAATTGACAAATTTCTCTTCTTGGCAAACCAAGGCTTCTCAAAAGTACATAACCGAATGTTTTGAACTTTTTAATGCATATTTTTATACTATTATCTAGAGAATAGACTACAGACTAGTAATTTAAAGCATTATTACAGAAATTATAACACTTACGATCATAAATAGTAGAAAAAAAGTACATAAAGATCTTTAACTTAGCTTCGACAACTCATAACTTTTTATTGGTGCGATAAATATCTTAGATTGTAGTCTATTCTATAGGTATCAAATGAAGATTTATTTATAGTTGTTTTAAAGAAATCTTAATTTTTTTTTTAGTTTGAAAGTCTATCATAAATTTGAACACATCAAAATTTACCTAAAATTTTTTAAATTACAAAAATATATTTATTTAAAATAAAAATTGTCACTTATTATTATTAGTTGTGTTGGTGAACATGAAAATACATAAAACATATGTATTAAAATTTATTTTAAAAAATGAGTGTCAAACGTAGTCGGATACCTAAATTGTTCTGTATTCATCAAAGATTCAAGAGTAATTAGTTAGTGCTTGCATTCCAACAGCCGAAGATGCACCATATTTTCGGTATACGGTTGAAAAAAATTCGGATTATGGAGAAAAAAAATCTGAGTAACCGAAACTGAAAATATTGTTAAACATTTCACACACAGCATTTGCAGCTACTAGGTATTTATATTTTCTGCTTTATTTCTACTTATTTTTGGAGAAACTAAGAGAAAAAATTTTAAAAAAATTAAATTACAAAAAAAACATGCGTTTGTTTATACTACTAGTGACGTCAGCCAAATCGACGTGTTTGTGACACGTGACGTACCGATGAAAAAAAAAGCCATTTAAAAATGATTTTTATTAATTATTTAAAGATTTATTTTGCAAAAAAATATATACGTTTGTTATATTTGGGTTCAAACTATAATTTAATTAATATTGGAAGGTATTTTAGCGATACTGTCAAGTACTCTATTCTGTTTGGTGTCATCTCAAGTGTCGACCTCGGTTCTGAATTACGACGCGTATTTGTCTGTGTTAAAGATGTTCACGGAGGCTAGATTCGATCCAATGACGTATTATTTTTAAACATTGTTTGTTAATATTATGAATTTCTCATAAATTGAAAAAAAAACATTAATTAAGCACTGCAAAAAATAGCATTTTTAAATCGAATTTTATCAAAATCCCAGGAAATTTTAGAGTTTTTTTTGTAGCAATAAATTTTGAAGGCATTATACATTCATACAAACTGAAGAAAAAATTTGTCTGATGGACTCCAAAATTGACAACAGATATCCGTCTATAGGTCGTCATTTGACCAGGGTTCTAAATTACGAGGCGTTATTGGCTGTGTTAAAGCTCCTGAAGGAAGCTAGAAATAGACAGCCGGAAACGATTACCTTACCTTACCTACCGTCTATAGGATGTGGCCGGGTTTAGAACGTGGTACTGTCTGTATGAGAGGCTGATATTCTGATGACTGGGATACGGAACCCCTTATAAGGTTGGTTGGTGGACATATATTTTTTAGGCTTGTGTGTCACAAAGACCCGCTTATAAACCATCGACAAGAAGGACGGACAAGACAAACACA
>JAFNEN010002786.1:0-14291 GCA_019343175.1 Oedothorax gibbosus
ACCAAGTGTCCGAACCTGCGGTTCCTCTCGTACTGGGGCAGGATTACTATCGCAACGACGAGTCATCAGTAGGTTAAAACTAACCTGTCTCGCGACGGTCTAAACCCAGCTCACGTTCCCTATAAGTGGGTGAACAATCCAACGCTTGGCGAATTCTGCTTCGCAATGATAGGAAGACCCCGACATAAAAGGATCAAAAGCAACGTCGCTATGAACGCTTGGCTGCCACGAGCCAGTTATCCCTGTGGTAACTCTTCTGACACCTCTTGCATAAAACTCGTAAAGTCAAAAGGATCGATAGGCCCTGCTTTCGCAGTCCGTATTCATACTGAAAATCAAGATCAAGCGAGCTTTTGCCCTTTTGCTCTACGCGAGGTTTCTGTCCTCGCTGAGCTCGCCTTGGGACATCTGCGTTACCATTTGACAGATGTACCGCCCCAGCCAAACAACCCACCTGAATCTGTCCTCGGAGCGGATCGCGCGCTACAAGGAGGCAGCGCGCTTGGGGCTAGAAGCGTGATCCTTACGGGTCGCTTTCCGCTTAACCGAGTAAGTAAAGAAACGATGAAAGCAGTGGTATTTCACTGACGGTGCAAGCACCTCCCACTTATACTACACCTCTCATGTCTCTTCACAAACTCAGACTAGTGTCAAGCTCAACAGGGTCTTCTTTCCCCGCTGATTTTTCCAAGTCCGTTCCCTTGGCTGCGGTTTCGCTAGATAGTAGATAGGGACAGGAAAGAGCCTAATACCCGGCCGACACAGCGGGCGCGGCGCGCGCGCCCTGGTTTACAGCCGCCGGAGCCGCGGGGGAGCCCCGGCCAAAGGGGTACCGGGGCTCCCCCGCGGCTCCGGCGGCTGTAAACCAGGGCGCGCGCGCCGCGCCCGCTGTGTCGGCCGGGTATTAGGCTCTTTCCTGTCCCTATCTACTATCTAGCGAAACCGCAGCCAAGAAACGGACTTGGAAAATCAGCGGGGAAAGAAGACCCTGTTGAACTTGACACTAGTCTGAGTTTGTGAAGAGACATGAGAGGTGTAGTATAAGTGGGAGGTGCTTGCACCGTCAGTGAAATACCACTGCTATACCAATAGTAGATAGGGACAGTTGGGAATCTCGTTAATCCATTCATGCGCGTCACTAATCAGATGACGAGGCATTTGGCTATTTAAATACTTTATTCAAAGAAACAAAGACATTGTACATATTCCGGTGTAGGCCCGCCGCACAGCGGGGACCCCGCCCCGGACTGACGAAATACATCAAAATAACATAGAGAAATTTTTAACAAAATCAAGGGACAAGCAAGGTCCCTCGAAGAACTTGATATCATAAGGCACCAGCGGAGGACGTCACACAACTAAACTATCCTTCGGAACCAAAGCTGAAAATAGAGAAAAGTGGCAAAGTGTGGGGAAGAGTGAAAATATATTCAGACCCGAGTCCTGCACGAGGTCGACTTACAAAAGAAACCAAAACTGGCGAGACCTCCCACCAAAACCTTAGTAGGGAGGGACGAAATCATGGAGCGGGGAATGATACGCTCCTCAATTAGAGAGCTTAAAGATTCGTATGACCAGACCCCTCTCCAGTTAAGTGTGATTGAATAAAAACGTACAGTGTCGACCCCGTACAGGGCCCTGATCCCATCAACTAGATTGGTATTCTCAGCGTAGTATCTAACTTTCCTACGATGGGCTCTAGTCAGATCTACCGACTCACCAACTATTTGGGCGTCGATCACCAACGCCGAACCCTGACGGATCGCGATGAGATCAGGTTTTCGCTTACCCATCGAGGTGTCAAATATCGGCTCACTATGGACATGGGAGCCTTTTTGCTCTAAGTGGGCTTTGACACTGTTGACTAAGTGGTCATGTCGAGCTATTCTTTTTCCATGTGTCCTGGCGCAATTCTGGAGAATATGGTTTAATGTTTCTTTACACCGACACCCCGCCCTGCAGTAGCGGTCTCCCGCTCGGCCCCTTCTAAGCCTGGAGTTTGTTTTGGGAAACGCATTAATGCGCAATTTTATCGCGTTTGCGAAATTGCGACCAACTAATGACGGATTTTGGGCCGAGACCCAGGAGTGCATCTTAGGGACGACCCGCTGACCTGCAAGGGGGGCGCCGTCAACCGACTGGCAAAGATGGTCCTTCCAGTAAATGCGCCCATACGTACCCACACAATTATCAACTGCCTTCTTGATATTTTGCATCAGAAAGTCGCCCGCACACCCCGCAATGGCCTGATCGGGCATATTACGTTTAAGTTTCTCCAGTCTTTTCAACCGCAATTCAGGGATTTTAGTGCGCAAGGATGTAACCCCAAGGCCGCCATTATCAACCTCAGCATGGATGTATGCATTTGGGCAGTCCTTGGTAAATGGAGAATTTTCCTAATGAAATCCCTAATTCTAATATCGGCCCTTTTCAGGACACCGAGGGCGTACGGGAGAGAATAGCAGCGTGAAACACTTTAGGTATGAGAATATTCTTAACAATAAATAATTTCTGATTACATTTCAGGGGTGTTCCTTTTAACGTGTTTAAAAGGTCTTGGATCTGGGAAGCCGGATCGGCACAGATTAACCCATATGAATTAAAGTTAAGCCCCAGATATTTAAAACTACCCTCCACCCCCACCGACGACAAGGGAGACTGATCAACAGAGAAATTTCCAGGAACAACTTTAGTTTGTCTATTTTTCGCGTCGGCCAGGATGGAGAGTGTGAAAGATTTGGAAGAGTTAATATGGAGGTTGCATGATTGGAGGATCTGCTGGGCCAGATCGAGATTGCACTGCAAACCCCTACTTGTCTCGGCGAACAAGATTAGATCGTCCGCATAAGCTGACCACCGCAATTTTTAGCCCGTCTATCGAGACACCGACAGGGCCCTCCTTAAACTTGACAATTAGCGAATCTAGCACGAGATTAAATAGAATGGGGGACAGAGGGTCACCCTGTCTCACGCCACAGGTGGGGTGAAAAACCTCCCATGATTGGCCATTGATGTAAAATGCGGTATTCGAGTTTGCGTAAAGGTCTCTAATGTAGGTGACAAACCCTCTGTCAACACCCCGTGCGGCAAGGGCTGCGATAATTGCGGAATGACTCATTGAGTCAAAGGCTTTCGTTAAGTCTATAGCCGCTAAGTGGGTATCTTTAAACTGAGAGCGCGCTCTATTGAGTACTAAATCGAGTAAGAACAAATTCTCATTTATAACCGTCCTCTTTAATAAAGGCCCTCTGTTCGGGCTGGAGTCCGAGAGATCCCGCCAATCTATTGGCAAAAACTTTATGTAGACATCTACATAGGACCGAAGATATGGAGATAGGGCGGAAATCCCCGGGACTGATAGAGCTAGAGGATTTCGGTATGAAGATTGTTCGCGAGTCGGTAAAGCGAGAGGGAAGTCCCCCGCATAAAAGAGCCAGGTTAAGAATGATTGTTAACAAAGGTGACCCGATAGATTTTAGCTGTCTTGGTGTTATACCATCGGGGCCTGGCGACGAAGAAGGGGAGGGAAGAGCCTCATGGATCTCCTCAACAGTAATGGGAACCCAAATTTGACTGAAGGGCTCGGGATTAACCGAGAAGATACCATTATCAATGTCAGAAAGATCATCAGGCACGAGATGGCGTTCCTCACCCCGACTCAGGGACATGATATTCTCCCAAAAACCCTTAATATTTGAGGACTCTGGCCATACCACTTCCTCATCCGTCTGTGTAAGAAAATTGTAACACTTAGACGGTGATTTTCTAAAAAGTTTTTGAGCTATGGCATATTTCTGCCGTTTCTTTTGTCGGTTAGAGATAGTAGTTTTTGGAGTCTTTGGTTTGGGACGATTTCTCCTACTAGGTGGACAGGGGAAAATATCCCCGAGCAGGGAGGATAGCCTAGCCTTTAGTAGAATAGTATCCTGGTTTGTCAGGAACTCAAAGTACATGTCTGATAGAATTTTTGCAGGACCTATTGGGTTTGGAAAGTACGCATTAAGTAAAACCTCCACAAACTGTAAAAAGGAGTCTAACTTTTCCACATCATCCGCAAGAATTGATAACTCTTGTAGGAGACTCCTACTTTGATCATCAAGACCACTAGGGGAACCCGATAGGATTCTATCAGAGCTGAAGGAGGGGGGTCTAAACCTCGAATCGAACGAGTTAAACTCGATTTCCGGTGAGTTTTCGCAGCTCACCTCAGTCAAAACCCCGGGGTCATCGTCCAGCGGTGAACCCGAAGTCCCAAGTGAAGGGAAAATAGCAGGAGAAGAGCACACAGTGCTGTCAATACTGGGGTCAATCGAGTTAGGAGGGGGAACCTCAGAGTTTGCTAAAGAACTCTCGGTAACAACAGCAGTATCAAACTTAACATGGGCAATAATAGGGTCAACAGCAATAGAGTCAACAACAGTAGGGGGTAGGGTGACAACAATAGGGTAAACAACAGTAGGGTTAACAACAGTAGGGTCCAACCTACTGGTATCAGCTGAATCAAACAGGGAACTATCAGCCATGACACCAGGAACTAACCCAACCGCGGGAGCACATGTTTCAGAAGCAATAATAGGGTCAGAAGTTATCAAATGGCTCTCCTGTACCAGTCCCTGATTTATCGAGACAACAGGTGACCTAGCTGCATTTAGTGACTTAGCAGAAATCTGCTCATCGACAAGAGTCGAGTCACATGTGTCCGAAATAACAATAGAGGGGACAGACCCATCAGGTGGAGGGGCAGATCCGTCCGGACCTTTCTCATCAAGAGAAACATTGAACCCAGGTATTGATATACTAATATCTGACGATGTAGAGGGCAAATTTAAATTTAAAGGTATCTCAGGTTCCGAAGAAGCCTGGACTCCTAATAAAGGCGCCGAAACACTACTACTGGGTAATAGGACTCTTTCCCTTTGGCGCGTAGGGCGTTTATTGAGGTACTTAGGGGGTGGCGTAGGGGTCTCCCCAACCCTGATGGGAATTCCTCTTCGAGGTCCGTAGGCAACTTGTGAACGGGGTATATAGGGTTTATCACACTTCACATTCGAGGAATTAGATGTAGCACCAGACAGAGTTCTAGACACTGGGAGGGGGGCAGATGAGGGCAGAGCCCTGGATGACGAAGCAGCCAAAGCTCTAGATCTAATTTCTACCTGAGCCTTGTGCCCCACTTTCCTCCGTTGGCCCTTGATGGACTCAACAGTTCTGTCCGTGAATATTTTAGCAAGTTCTTGATTCATAAAGCGAATGTTCTTATTGGAGGACAAGAGTTCAGCCTCGCTCTGGGCGAGGAGGGCAGATTCCTCAGAAGACCATCTTGCCTTCTTTTTGGTGGTTACAATTTCAGCTTCGAATTCCACGGGGTGGGCCTTTCTGCGATGTAACTGCAGGCCCGGGAAAGTCGAAAACGTCCTCCGACAGTTCTGGCAGGCCAAGGGCAGGGCCTCCGTAGCCTTTGCCGAGGCATCGTCTGCTCGACGATTTGCACTCATCTTTCACCAACTGCAAAAGAACAACGTAATGAGAAAATTTTCAAAACAAAGGCAGAAAAAAACCAGCTGCCGAGACGGGGGCACGTCAGGGCAGCGTGGCGGATAGCACGGGTTTAGTAGAAAGCAGGGCGGATAGCACGGGTTTAGTAGTTTTATCGCAGAAAGGCCCACCCCGTGGAATTCGAAGCTGAAATTGTAACCACCAAAAAGAAGGCAAGATGGTCTTCTGAGGAATCTGCCCTCCTCGCCCAGAGCGAGGCTGAACTCTTGTCCTCCAATAAGAACATTCGCTTTATGAATCAAGAACTTGCTAAATATTCACGGACAGAACTGTTGAGTCCATCAAGGGCCAACGGAGGAAAGTGGGGCACAAGGCTCAGGTAGAAATTAGATCTAGAGCTTTGGCTGCTTCGTCATCCAGGGCTCTGCCCTCATCTGCCCCCTCCCAGTGTCTAAAACTCTGTCTGGTGCTACATCTAATTCCTCGAATGTGAAGTGTGATAAACCCTATATACCCCGTTCACAAGTTGCCTACGGACCTCGAAGAGGAATTCCCATCAGGGTTGGGGAGACCCCTACGCCACCCCCTAAGTACCTCAATAAACGCCCTACGCGCCAAAGGGAAAGAGTCCTATTACCCAGTAGTAGTGTTTCGGCGCCTTTATTAGGAGTCCAGGCTTCTTCGGAACCTGAGATACCTTTAAATTTAAATTTGCCCTCTACATCGTCAGATATTAGTATATCAATACCTGGGTTCAATGTTTCTCTTGATGAGAAAGGTCCGGACGGATCTGCCCCTCCACCTGATGGGTCTGTCCCCTCTATTGTTATTTCGGACACCTGTGACTCGACTCTTGTCGATGAGCAGATTTCTGCTAAGTCACTAAATGCAGCTAGGTCACCTGTTGTCTCGATAGATCAGGGACTGGTACAGGAGAGCCATTTGATAACTTCTGACCCTATTATTGTCTCTGAAACATGTGCTCCCGTGGTTGGGTTAGTTCCTGGTGTCATGGCTGATAGTTCCCTGTTTGATTCAGCTGATACCAGTAGGTTGGACCCTACTGTTGTTAACCCTACTGTTGTTTACCCTATTGTTGTCACCCTACCCCTACTGTTGTTGACTCTATTGCTGTTGACCCTATTATTGCCCATGTTAAGTTTGATACTGCTGTTGTTACCGAGAGTTCTTTAGCAAACTCTGAGGTTCCCCCTCCTAACTCGATTGACCCCAGTATTGACAGCACTGTGTGCTCTTCTCCTGCTATTTTCCCTTCACTTGGGACTTCGGGTTCACCGCTGGACGATGACCCCGGGTTTTGACTGAGGTGAGCTGCGAAAACTCACCGGAAATCGAGTTTAACTCGTTCGATTCGAGGTTTAGACCCCCCTCCTTCAGCTCTGATAGAATCCTATCGGGTTCCCCTAGTGGTCTTGATGATCAAAGTAGGAGTCTCCTACAAGAGTTATCAATTCTTGCGGATGATGTGGAAAAGTTAGACTCCTTTTTACAGTTTGTGGAGGTTTTACTTAATGCGTACTTTCCAAACCCAATAGGTCCTGCAAAAATTCTATCAGACATGTACTTTGAGTTCCTGACAAACCAGGATACTATTCTACTAAAGGCTAGGCTATCCTCCCTGCTCGGGGATATTTTCCCCTGTCCACCTAGTAGGAGAAATCGTCCCAAACCAAAGACTCCAAAAACTACTATCTCTAACCGACAAAAGAAACGGCAGAAATATGCCATAGCTCAAAAACTTTTTAGAAAATCACCGTCTAAGTGTTACAATTTTCTTACACAGACGGATGAGGAAGTGGTATGGCCAGAGTCCTCAAATATTAAGGGTTTTTGGGAGAATATCATGTCCCTGAGTCGGGGTGAGGAACGCCATCTCGTGCCTGATGATCTTTCTGACATTGATAATGGTATCTTCTCGGTTAATCCCGAGCCCTTCAGTCAAATTTGGGTTCCCATTACTGTTGAGGAGATCCATGAGGCTCTTCCCTCCTCTTCTTCGTCGCCAGGCCCCGATGGTATAACACCAAGACAGCTAAAATCAATCGGGTCACCTTTGTTAACAATCATTCTTAACCTGGCTCTTTTATGCGGGGGACTTCCCTCTCGCTTTACCGACTCGCGAACAATCTTCATACCGAAATCCTCTAGCTCTATCAGTCCCGGGGATTTCCGCCCTATTTCCATATCTTCGGTCCTATGTAGATGTCTACATAAAGTTTTTGCCAATAGATTGGCGGGATCTCTCGGACTCCAGCCCGAACAGAGGGCCTTTATTAAAGAGGACGGTATAAATGAGAATTTGTTCTTACTCGATTTAGTACTCAATAGAGCGCGCTCTCAGTTTAAAGATACCCACTTAGCGGCTATAGACTTAACGAAAGCCTTTGACTCAATGAGTCATTCCGCAATTATCGCAGCCCTTGCCGCACGGGGTGTTGACAGAGGGTTTGTCACCTACATTAGAGACCTTTACGCAAACTCGAATACCGCATTTTACATCAATGGCCAATCATGGGAGGTTTTTCACCCCACCTGTGGCGTGAGACAGGGTGACCCTCTGTCCCCCATTCTATTTAATCTCGTGCTAGATTCGCTAATTGTCAAGTTTAAGGAGGGCCCTGTCGGTGTCTCGATAGACGGGCTAAAAATTGCGGTGTCAGCTTATGCGGACGATCTAATCTTGTTCGCCGAGACAAGTAGGGGTTTGCAGTGCAATCTCGATCTGGCCCAGCAGATCCTCCAATCATGCAACCTCCATATTAACTCTTCCAAATCTTTCACACTCTCCATCCTGGCCGACGCGAAAAATAGACAAACTAAAGTTGTTCCTGGAAATTTCTCAGTTGATCAGTCTCCCTTGTCGTCGGTGGGGGTGGAGGGTAGTTTTAAATATCTGGGGCTTAACTTTAATTCATATGGGTTAATCTGTGCCGATCCGGCTTCCCAGATCCAAGACCTTTTAAACACGTTAAAAGGAACACCCCTGAAATGTAATCAGAAATTATTTATTGTTAAGAATATTCTCATACCTAAAGTGTTTCACGCTGCTATTCTCTCCCGTACGCCCCTCGGTGTCCTGAAAAGGGCCGATATTAGAATTAGGGATTTCATTAGGAAAATTCTCCATTTACCCAAGGACTGCCCAAATGCATACATCCATGCTGAGGTTGACAATGGCGGCCTTGGGGTTACATCCTTGCGCACTAAAATCCCTGAATTGCGGTTGAAAAGACTGGAGAAACTTAAGCGTAATATGCCCGATCAGGCCATTGCGGGGTGTGCGGGCGACTTTCTGATGCAAAATATCAAGAAGGCAGTTGATAATTGTGTGGGTACGTATGGGCGCATTTACTGGAAGGACCATCTTTGCCAGTCGGTTGACGGCGCCCCCCTTGCAGGTCAGCGGGTCGTCCCTAAGATGCACTCCTGGGTCTCGGCCCAAAATCCGTCATTAGTTGGTCGCAATTTCGCAAACGCGATAAAGTTGCGCATTAATGCGCTTCCAACAAACTCCAGGCTTAGAAGGGGCCGAGCGGGAGACCGCTACTGCAGGGCGGGGTGTCGGTGTAAAGAAACATTAAACCATATTCTCCAGAATTGCGCCAGGACACATGGAAAAAGAATCGCTCGACATGACCACTTAGTCAACAGTGTTAAAGCCCACTTAGAGCAAAAAGGCTCCCATGTCCATAGTGAGCCGATATTTGATACCTCGATGGGTAAGCGAAAACCTGATCTCATCGCGATCCGTCAGGGTTCGGCGTTGGTGATCGACGCCCAAATAGTTGGTGAGTCGGTGGATCTGACTAGAGCCCATCGTAGGAAAGTTAGATACTACGCTGAGAATACCAATCTAGTTGATGGGATCAGGGCCCTGTACGGGGTCGACACTGTACGTTTTTATTCAATCACACTTAACTGGAGAGGGGTCTGGTCCTACGAATCTTTAAGCTCTCTAATTGAGGAGCGTATCATTCCCCGCTCCATGATTACGTCCCTCCCTACTAAGGTTTTGGTGGGAGGTCTCGCCAGTTTTGGTTTCTTTTGTAAGTCGACCTCGTGCAGGACTCGGGTCTGAATATATTTTCACTCTTCCCCACACTTTGCCACTTTTCTCTATTTTCAGCTTTGGTTCCGAAGGATAGTTTAGTTGTGTGACGTCCTCCGCTGGTGCCTTATGTTATCAAGTTCTTCGAGGGACCTTGTTTGTCCCTTGATTTTGTTAAAAATTTCTCTATGTTATTTTGATGTATTTCGTCAGTCCGGGGCGGGGTCCCCGCTGTGCGGCGGGCCTACACCCGGAATATGTACAATGTCTTTGTTTCTTTGAATAAAGTATTTAAATAGCCAAATGCCTCGTCATCTGATTAGTGACGCGCATGAATGGATTAACGAGATTCCCAACTGTCCCTATCTACTATGTGTGCGAGTCGAGGACTGGGGCCGAGGAGATTGATACCGTAGACCAACCCGATGGCGACTAGACTGATTGGTGTCTTTTGAACGTAGTGAATTTGAAACAAGCGCTGTGAGAGGAAGGTCTGCGGAGTACTCCCACCCGCACACGGTAACGTTGAGGAAGCAAGAGGACGTAAGTAGGCGTTAAGCCAGGCTGTAAATCGTCTGCCGCATGCCTCGTAATTCGGCTAAATGTCCCGACGTGGCTTGTAAGTGCAAGAGAGAAACTCGAAAGGGAGACGGCACCTTTTATAAGGATGGATGTTTCCTATGGGGATGATCGACCGCTTAAGCCGATATTAAAACAAGTCGTGCCTCTCGTCGATGCCAACTTTGTAGTAGGGATCATGAGTGTGCGGCGGCGTTTCGGGCCTTCGATGGTGAACCCGATGGACCCAACCTGGGGGGACGTGTCACCCCTTGAGCGGTGGCGCCCTCGGGGAGGGACTGTGAGAGGGGAACTGTGAGATTGGTCTGGGGCGTTGCTGTTCCCTGGAACGTGGTTTCGTCATGAGGTTGAGTGGTACTTCCGGTACCCCTTTGGCCGGGGCTCCCCCGCGGCTCCGGCGGCTGTAAACCAGGGCGCGCGCGCCGCGCCCGCTGTGTCGGCCGGGTATTAGGCTCTTTCCTGTCCCTATCTACTATGCCGGTGACCGCACTGGGGAAGCGAGGACTAGGCCGTTGTGATCCGCCCCATTTGTCTGACCTAACGCAATCAGCAAAGGGAAGTGGAGCAGGGCCCGGACCTCTCAGAACCAGGGCGGATAACGAGGTGCGACGACCACACGTCCAGGCGTCTCTTGAGACCCGCATGGCCTCGAGAGCTCCGCCAACGTGCCGGCGGGACCTGATGTCTTCTAGTAGGAATCAGGCGACAAACGTGGCTCCGGCGCATCGGGCCAGAAGACGAAAGTCGGGGCCTGTTGCCCGTGGAAGTTCGACGGGCGGACTTTATGGAACAGTGGACCACCAACCACCTAGTACTACCGGCGCCCCCGAAAGAGAGTCGAGAGCCTCCTTGACTCGGGTTTGCCTGTCGAATAGAAAGGGGCAATAGGTTACGCGAGCCCACAGCCTTCGGGCTAAGAGATTCAAGGGTCCCTGCACCCTGGCCTTCGGGCAGTTTGGTGAAGTTATTATGGGTTGATTTGATGGTGGTCAACCCAGCGATGAGAGAACGTACAGGGCCCGTGTGCCCTCTCCGAGGTGGAGTATATGCCTTCGGGCTTTGGTTTGACATATAAGGGTCTCTGTACCCTGGCCCTCGGGTCGATTGGTTAAGTTATTATGGGTTGATTTGATGGTGGTCAACCCAGCGATGAGAGAACGTACAGGGCCCGTGTGCCCTCCCCACGGTGGAGTATATGCCTTCGGGCTTTGGTTTGACATACAAGGGTCTCTGTACCCTGGCCCACGGGCCGAGTGGTTAAGTTATTATGGGTTGATTAGATGGTGGTCAACCCAGCGATGAGAGAACGTACAGGGCCCGTGTGCCCTCTCCGAGGTGGAGTATATGCCTTCGGGCTTTGGTTTGACTTAAAAGGGTCCCTGTACCCTGGCCCTCGGGCCGATTGGTTAAGTTATTATGGGTTGATTAGATGGTGGTCAACCCAAGCGATGAGAGAACGTACAGGGCCCGTGTGCCCTCTCCGCGGTGGAGTATTTGCCTTCGGGCGTTGGTTGACGTACAGGGCCCGTGTGCCCTCACCCAGGTGGGTGACTGTGCCAAACAGGCACCTGGAGCGCTCTTCTCCCGCTTAGCGGCTGTACCTCACTGTCAGTCAGGGCGCGTCTTCTCGTCCTGCGGGTGATGGGGGGTTGCTGAGCGGGGGGCTAGTGGGGATTGGGAAAGGGGAGACAGTGTGGATGTGGACCAGGGTGGCGACGGTATACTCCCGAATCCCGCCCCCACGGAAACCGACTTCCCTGGAACCTTTCTCTCCGGTTCTTGCCACTTCGCGTGCAAGTGGCAAAGGCGGGTGTCACCGTTTCCGGACAAGCACATGATGAATCCCCGGGTCTCATTTTCTAGCCAATGAGGCCTGCAGCTAGGTGCGTGAGGAGGCAACTCCTCTCAGGGGTAAAGGGAAATTGCTTTCCCCGTGGGTCAGTACGAGTCTGTGTAGGTGTGGTTATTAGCGTGGGTGGTGAGGTAGTAGATAGTTCACGGGGCTCCTGGGCGAAGGAAGACGGGTGTAGTATAACGCGGGTCCCGCGTTGGTCACCAGGCGGGAGCACTCCTGTAAGTCTTGTCCCTATCTACTATCTAGCGAAACCACAGCCAAGGAAACGGGCTTGGAAAAATCAGCGGGGAAAGAAGACCCTGTTGAACTTGACACTAGTCTGATTTTGTGAAGAGACATGAGAGGTGTAGTATAAGTGGGAGGTGCTTGCACCGTCAGTGAAATACCACTGCTTTCATCGTTTCTTTACTTACTCGGTTAAGCGGAAAGCGACCCGTAAGGATCACGCTTCTAGCCCCAAGCGCGCTGCCTCCTTGTAGCGCGCGATCCGCTCCGAGGACAGATTCAGGTGGGTTGTTTGGCTGGGGCGGTACATCTGTCAAATGGTAACGCAGATGTCCCAAGGCGAGCTCAGCGAGGACAGAAACCTCGCGTAGAGCAAAAGGGCAAAAGCTCGCTTGATCTTGATTTTCAGTATGAATACGGACTGCGAAAGCAGGGCCTATCGATCCTTTTGACTTTACGAGTTTTATGCAAGAGGTGTCAGAAGAGTTACCACAGGGATAACTGGCTCGTGGCAGCCAAGCGTTCATAGCGACGTTGCTTTTTGATCCTTTGATGTCGGCTCTTCCTATCATTGCGAAGCAGAATTCGCCAAGCGTTGGATTGTTCACCCACTTATAGGGAACGTGAGCTGGGTTTAGACCGTCGCGAGACAGGTTAGTTTTAACCTACTGATGACTCGTCGTTGCGATAGTAATCCTGCTCAGTACGAGAGGAACCGCAGGTTCGGACACTTGGTTCATGTGCTTGGTCGAGAGGCCAGTGGTGCGAAGCTACCATCCGTGGGATTATGACTGAACGCCTCTAAGTCAGAATCCCGTCTAGTCGATGCAACGATACCGTTCGTACCACGCGCGTCGGTGGGCAACTTTAGCCGGGGTGTACATCTGTCCAGACTGTGGCAGGCTACCCTGGCGACGAGGCCTATCCGGTCCGGAGCATTCTCCGGGACGCCTATTTTGTGCGTCCTTTGCTCTAGATCCAACCCCTCTGGGTGCAATGCGCGGGTGTGTGTTTGGGGTGTCCAGATGTGTGTTTTAACATGGCGAACCCCGTCTGCGGTTGAATTTGACACATAAACAGGCCTGGATTTTAAAATATGCATACACCTGTGCCATGGGGGGTCTTAAAAGTTGTGTCTGGGCAAGGTGCATGTGTGCACAGCAAAAAACAGAAATTTAAAACAGCAAACAGGCCCAGAGATGTGAATTTTTGCTTTTTAAAGGGCTCAGCATGGGTCGATAAATAAAAACTGAAATTTCATCGAGGGTTTGCGTCGAGTTGCCGTGTGCGTGGCAACTCCGCTGCTCGCTCGGTGCCGAAAAGGTGCCTCGAAGAGGGTTTGCGTCGAGTTGCCGTGTGCGTGGCAACTCCGCTGCTCGCTCGGTGCCGAAAAGGTGCCTCGAAGAGGGTTTGCGTCGAGTTGCCGTGTGCGTGGCAACTCCGCTGCTCGCTCGGTGCCGCTTGGATGTGATGCGGAGACTTTCGGTGTGGGTGTTCAAGAGTGACCGTGCGCGTGGTCACTCCGCCTCCCTTTTGTCGCCGCGTCCGACTCCGCGTGGAAGTGGGTCCGCGTTACTGAATTACTCCTGCCACGTGCAGTATACCCTATGTCGACCTCAGATCAGACGAGATAACCCGCTGAATTTAAGCATATAAATAAGCGGAGGAAAAGAAACCAACAGGGATTCCCTTAGTAACGGCGAGTGAACCGGGAGAAGCCCAGCGCCGAATCCCCCGCTCGCAAGGGCGTGGGGAAATGTGGCGTTTAGGAGTGAGCGTGCCGGAGACGGACTCTGCAGCAAGTCCCCTTGACCGGGCTGTTGCCCAAAGTGGGTGCGAGGCCCATAGCTGCTAGGTTCTATCCGGATGCGATCTCCTTGGAGTCGGGTTGCTTGGAAGTGCAACCTTAATCGGGTGGTAAACTCCACCTAAGGCTAAATACTTCCGTGAGACCGATAGCAAACAAGTACCGTGAGGGAAAGTTGCAAAGAACTTTGAAGAGAGAGTTCAAGAGTACGTGAAACTGCTTAGAGGTAAACGGGTGGGCCCTCGAAATCCTGTGGTGGG
>JAFNEN010002787.1:0-13826 GCA_019343175.1 Oedothorax gibbosus
AAAGGTCAAAAATGAAAAAACTGAATGGAGTTACCTTATATAAAACAAAGCCAATACTGCTACCCAATGCCAAAGAGATTTAAAATGTAATGCAAAATAATTTTTTGAGAGAAATGGAAAATTAAAACAAAAGCTTCAAGAAATACAAGTTTTTAGGATTTAAACTTAAATTAATATTTCAACAAAAATAAGTCCGAAATTTGTGCAATTAATCACACTTTGTATAATGCATTTTTATGAGCTTTAGGTCCCCAAAACATTTTTCATGTTCTTTTAAATAAATCATAGACTTGGAAGTAAATAAAAAAGAACTTTTTACTACTTAGGAATTAGAATCTAATAGAATAAATCAATGCTACTTCAAATTTTTAAAAACTTTTAAACCGGATGCGATAGTAAAAAATCCATTTACATTTTCGAAATCAGCGTTTAAAAACACACAGCAACAATGAATTGAAACTTTAGTTTACAGACTAGAAGTTAAAATTCGCAGACTCTTGAAATTGAACTACACGTACAGCTGTGGACAAAAAAAAGTAAACACTAGGATTATTTCGGACGTTAGTCATCCTATGGAATCGGACCTTTTTGACTTTGTGAACAAATAACATTCTGAGTTAAATTCATGACACAAAATTTGCATAAGGGGCCGTCTTCATATTAAAAATGTTACCAACTTCAAAATTTTGAATAGAAACACCCCTTTTTGAGTCCATATTTCAAATTTATGACATATTTTAACACGAAATACCAAGTTTTGTTAGTTTTTGAGCATTATTAGTGGAGTTAGAGACGTTCAAAGTTTAGGGGCCGTAATGTTAAATGAGTTACACATAAAAAACTATCCCACTCTATAAATAATTAAGATAATGAAACGAATTTTTTACTAAATAATAATTATAATAACCCAAACAAAATTCATACACTATTGGGGTATTTAATAGAAATTTTATATTTTTAAATAATTATTATATTAATATCTGAAAAAATTATGAATAGAAACCCCTTAATATTTTTACAGAAATGACTTTAAGACATGAAGTTTAAGTGAAATCCCAATTTTTAAAATTTTTTATCCATAATTTGCTGAGTAAATCACAAAATACGTTTTAATTACCCTTTAGGGGACTGTATATAAGATCACAATATGTGAACTTGATAAACAAATACGGCCTTGCAAAAGGAAGGAAACATTAAACCAACGACCTTGAAAATTCTGATGTATCACACAACAGGCGTCTTTAAGGTTGATTAATGATAGTTCATTTGGTTTTGGCTTAAATAACGTCCTACTAGAGCTACACGAGGGTTATTAAATATTGATATATATACAACTGCCGAAGTGCCGGAAAAGCTCTGAGTGAACATAAGTTAAATCTGTATTTGGAATAAGTAACGTTAACCAAAGTATTTATTATATTTTAAGCAAAATATAAACTATCGAATTATAAGCTTAATGTGTCTATCACTTTCATAGTCATCTCTAGAATAGCTACGTTTAAATTGATTACTTTTTAATAGTAGTAGGCCTTCTAATATTTCATATATTATTATTCGCTTTTATTGACAAAATTTCATTCTAATTTTAATTTTTATTCCAGACTTCTTCCTTTTTAGATTTCTAATTTATGTGAAACTGTATTCAATTTATGTTGAACCAATTTTTGTATTCATTTTATTACTTTATTTACTTCATATATTGCATTATCAAATTAAGTGGATCATTATTGGTAAAATACACATATCCAAAATGGAAAAAAATATAAGTTTTATAGTGCAGTTGCATCAATTGTACACTTTCGAAAGCAATTATCTGACACGTTAAATTTTACTTATGTGTGTTTAGTTATAAATATATTTTTTTAAAAGTTAATAGAAATAATAATATAAGCATGATGTCAAAAATGCAATAATTTTCATGTAATATATTTCATCATATCTACAGTTCCCTTCAAAGATTTCTGAAAGTGTTACACCTTAATAAAATCATAAAAAAGTTGTTAAACCTTTTATTTGTTGTTAATAAGATTAATACATTTTTAATTTACAAAGTTTGATTTAATAAACTAATTTCCGATAAATTTTGGCTTTACAGTAGTTTTTTGCATTCAATATATATGTTGCATTAATTCTCAAGAACACAACCAAGCGTGGAGGGGAATCAAGCACCGGGGGTTCCGCATAAGATTGACCTCCTTACCGGGACATATGCTTCGCATCCCAAAGTGCTTTTGGTCTTGAAAGATAAGATGGACACAGCAGGCCTTTACCCACTATGCTCTATTGCACCACTAAAAAAAATTATTGTTATTTCTAAATACATTTTTATTTGTTAACTTTTCACAAAAAATCATAGTAATTTCTTTTTTAAAAAATAGGATGAAATTTTAACAAGTAAATCAATTTCAAATTCTGTATTCACCATGCAGAAGAATGTAGAAGAATTTTTTCACCAAAAGTTGATGGAACGTATTGGATTTATTGATGTGCTGTGCAAAAACAGAATATAATTCCTTTACTTTTCCTTCCGAAGAGGAATTTCAAGTTAATTGATCAGGGTTGTTGTTAAAACACCCGGTTTTTTTTGTGAAAAACCCAACACACTTGGTTTTTAGCTTCCACACTACGTTTATAACGTAAAAAGTGGAAGGTATTATAATCGTTCAGTCCGTCCGTCACCCACTTTCACAGAAAGAACCACAAGTCCCATAGACAAGTGGGATACGTCATTTTGAAGCAAAAAATCAGATTAGGCTACATTCCAAATTTCATTAAAAAATTTAATTTAGAAGGTTATTTAAAATTTAAATAACTAATTTTTTTTATCTACATTGAAATAGCATGCAAATTCCATTTTTATTCATATTTTCACTGTTGCCATCCACAAGTCCTACAGACAAGTGGAATACGTCATTTTGAAGCAAAAAATCAGATTAGGCTACATTCCAAATTTCATTAAAAATTTTTAATTAGAAGTTTATTTAAAATTTAAATAACTAAAAATTTAATCTACATTGAAATAACATGCAAATTCCATTTTTATTCAATATTTTCACTGTTGCCATTTCGTTAAACGTACGAGAAACTTTATTTAAAATAAAATAATTTTGAAAGAATATTTATTTATTGCTAATTCGTTTGGATTGTTGTAAATCACAATAGAGTTCTTTTGATGGTTTATATATATGTATGAGAAAGATGCATAGAAATTCTAACTTGCATAAAAAAAATATGTAAAGTTTCGCTTTTATTTTTAAAGCATCATTGCTAATTATAATTTTTCGAACTGTAAATTAATTTAACAAACGATAAATAAGTGAATTTTCGAAAGAAATGTAAATGGTAAATTGTGGCGACACAAAGATATTTATTTAAAAAAAAGATTACATATTATTCTTCGAACTTCAAACAAATTAAACAAACGATAAAGTCTAATTATTAAATCTGAGAAAGAAAAAGAAATAATTAATTAATAGTTTAAATGTTTTAATAGCTAAGCTTTTTGGATTTCTTTCTATGGTATAAATCGTTTGATTTCGTGAGCCAAATGTGTGTGAAGCGTTAAGTGAAGATTCTGACAACCCTGCTTTTATTAGAATTAAATCACCTTGCCCTTCGCAACATTCACTCGAGAAACTTTAATTCTTTTAGAAAAAATTAAAAGAAATTTATTTTTGCGACATCATCAGTTTGAAACTGACGTCGAATATATTTCACTAAGAGATTCTTGTAATGTGATATGAAATGTTAAGGTTTCTATTTAAAAGAGAGGAATATTACAAATTTATTCCTTGAAATATAAATTAATTTTTGAAACGATAATAATTATGAGAATAATTATTGAATTTTCGAAATAAAATAAATGAAACTAGCCAAATTTAACGTGATGGCGTGATTATAATAGAATTAATTTTGTGTTTGGCGACTTTTTTCCTGTTGAACAGATATGTTGTGTGGAAGCGGGCTGAGTGACAGATTATGTTACAAACCTACTTGTTTCATAATATAAAAACTAATAATTCCATATAATTGTTATATAAGTGCATATTGAAATGTATAAGTGTATTGTCTAGAACCAAGTATTGTTTGTGTATGTGTAAAATTATATAACCCGGAATATTGCAACTATAGAAAGTTAAATTCAAATTTTAAAAATGTATTAGATAAATTTAATTATTATATAATTAGTATACATTTAAATTTGTAAATGCATTTTTTAAATTGAAGGTACAAAAATTTTAATAGTTATTTAAGCAACTAGTGTCCGAAAATAATACTTTATTAAGCGAGTGGCTTTTATTTCACGAGACCGTAGGTCGAGTGAAATAATGACAAGAGCTTAATAAAGTATTATTTGGCACGTGTTTGCTTACAAATATTTTTATAATAACGTGCAAAAAAGTATTTCTACCAATGAGTGATTTTCATGACATCATTTAGTTTCCATGGAGATATTTTGAATCAAAATAGTATTTAATAATTTTTGTAGTACTTGTAGTTTCCATGGAGATATTAGAAAATGCAAAAGTAATGAACCAATAGGGTTGTCCAGCGAGTGGCAACGGCCTTAGCAACACATCATAGCAACCATCTCTAAGGATAAACAAACCACATGTTGGCCATTTATGTTACTGTGCTAATCTTTTCTTTTGATCAGAATTTCGAGCGTTTTTCAGATATAATTTCGCAATGGAGCTTAGAGCACTTGAGTAAGGGTGAGAAGAGATATAAGATGAAAATTAGTTATCTTCTGTCTGGTTCATTAAACAGTTTACAATTGATTGCATATTTTAATATACTCATTTCGCTGACAACTAAAATGTTCGGCGGCGAAAGTGCTCTATCAATCTTTAGTAGACAACAATAAAAAAATTATAGGTTGTATTAGAATTTTAATTGTGCTGTTGGTTGATCAAGACATTTGTTAAGAAAGCTTGCATAGAAAGAAAAAAATATTTTAATCTAAATCGGTCATTTTGAGAGTGAAACCGGAGCAACCGAGGAAATCCAGTTCGCATACAAATTAAAAAAAAAGCGTTACATCATCTGAAACATTCCCATTCATTTAATTAGTAATTAATAATAATTGAACTAGTAATTATTTATTAGTTAATAATTAACTAACAATTATTTATTAGTTAAAAATTAACTAGTAATTATTTATTAGTTAATAATTATAGTTGTATAAGATAAATTTTTTATCGATTTTAATTTATAAAAAATTAATTTCGCATTAAGCAATTGTTTGGATAAGGTCAAAGGAAAATTCCTTAAAGAAGGGGTCCATCCAAAATTAAGAAAATAGGGGCCCCTAATATTGTCTGCCCCCCCCCCCCAAATCAGATCCTGGGTACGACCTTGACATCGCTAGTTGTCGAAAAAATACTCTACTTTCTTTTTTTGAAAAAAGATGTCTAATTAAACGTGGAGATTTCAAAATTCGATTCCGTCAGGTGACGTCAGAGTGGACAGGGCTATAGAAATAAGTGAGTTTCATGACATCATTTAGTTTCCATGGAGATATTCATGACTTCATTTTGTTTTCTACCAATCAGATACTCTTATTTACTTTACCGCACTAGTGCCGAAAGTACTACTTTCGGCACTGTCTGTGACGTAAGCACGTAAAGTGTCATTTTCGCAACGATTTATGAATGAATATGATATAAAAAATTGAACTTTTTTTGCACGTTGTTATAAAAAGTATATTAATAATAAAATATTAACAAAAATTATACAAATATTTTAGTTTTTATAAAAAGGTTTAAATTTTTTTTTTAAATTTTCAGTAAAAGCAATTTTAAGTTCAATTGCCAACTTGGGTTTTCTGAAGGGTTTTTTCAAGTCTTTTTGAAAAGAACCACCCGGGTTGTTTTCGGGTCAGGTAAAATCATAACAACCTTGTATTTTATCGATATTTTAGTAGATAAAGATGTTTTTTTTCACGTTTATAAACATTTAGCATCTTGCCGTTTTTGACTGAGTCAAATATGCATTTTTTATGCTCTTTATAACAACTAAAATATGTTTAACTTTGAGATAGCATAAGTTGTGTTAAGTGATGCCACTTTACTCCGGATAATTTTCGAATGCAATTAACTTTTGTGTACATTTGAAATTTTTTTTTTTAATGGTTTCAAATAATCCAACTGCTTTTTAGGTTTTGTTGAAGCTGCTTGTCCCTTTGCAGGGTTTCCTCTGGTCCTTGATAGTCCTTTATAACTCCTTGATTTTGATTCGAAGGACCCATTACTAATTCTTGATTTAACAAAAAATAATCGTTGAAAAGTCCTTGATTTTCTTCATCCGCGACGTTCGAATGGTGGATTGATTGGAATGAATACTCTGATTGGAATGAAGTAGTAAGTGGAGTGCCTCAGGGCTCTGTACTAGGGCCAATTTTATTTATTATGTTTCTTGATGCTATCAGCTGGGGGTTTAATAGCAAGTTAAGTATATTTGCAAATGACTTAAAAGTGACGAGTACTGTAAATTCTGTTAAGCAAATCGAGCAGTTACAAAATGATCTTACGAAAATTACTGAATGGGCTTAGTAGCTAGAAAACAAGAGTTCTGCGTCAGTGGCGGGATTGCGGGATAGGATGAGGATGAAATGACGTCACGGAAATGCCAATGACGTCACGGAAATGCCTATGACGTAGCGGAAATGCCTTATATATGAAAGTAGAGTGGAGTTGAGTTGTTTTTAGCTAATAGTTGAGTTGTTTGAGTGCTGAAATGTGCACTTTATTGTTATATTTACATGATAATTAAGGTAATTCATATCGAAATAATGAGTGGATATGAAAGTAGAGTGGAGTTGAGTTGTTTGAGTGCTGAAATGTGTAATTTATTGTTATACAGTCCTGCACAAAAGTTTAGACACAGAAGCAATTCATGAAAATATCGATAGTATTCATTAATTCCCACTAAATTCTTTTTAATATATATTGTTAAACTCGTAAGAAAAAAGGGTAACAAAAAGAAATTCAGAAAAAATTAAATAAAATTGTCTAACATCAACAAGTCGAAATTTTTCAAAATTGTTATGCCTCAAAAGTATAGACACAAATGTAATATGTTTATGCAAATTCTTGAGCGGAAGTGACTGTGTTATCAAATGGGGAGTGTCTCAAAGCTGCTATAAAGGGATTGGAATATTTTTTACTGCTTATAATGATGCCTAAGTCAAAGCAATTTTCATTTGCCGAGATTATAAGAAGTTGGAAATTAAAAAGCCGAGGTAAATCAGTTTCTGATATTTCACTTGAACTGAACCGATACAAAAGATGTATTTATATTGTTTTAGGCACGTGGTGATGTATACCAGGCAAAAGCAAGGTCTGGAAGAACCAGGGCGACCAGCAAACGAGATGAAAGGCAAATTAGGAAACTTGCTTCAAACAGACATTGCTCTGCAAACCAGATTAAAACTGAAATTGCCAACAAGGTTTCCCGAGAAACTATACGTAGAAGAGTTGTGGCATGTGGATTTAAAACAAAATCTAAACTTAAACGTAAGCCGCGGTTGCAGTCTCATCACAAAGACGCAAGACTAAATGGGCTCAGAAGCACACGTCATATAGGGATAAATGGCTAGAGGTAATCATCAAAAAAATCTTTAGTGATGAAAAAGAAAATGGAACCTGGATGTCTCCGACAGGTTTTCTTACTACTGGCATGATCTTCGTAAAGGTCCTGTGACTTAGTTTAGCCGAAGTCAAGGCGGTGGGTCAGTGATGGTTTGGGGAGGATTTTCTGTAAACGACCAGACTTCCTCAGCGTTTACAAAGGGGAAGCAAAACTCTGAAAAATACCAGGAAACCCTCGAGAGTAATTTGTAAATGTTGGGGGAGTTTTTATGTGGGCCTAACTGGAAATTTCAACAAGACAACGCCTCTATCCACACATCCAGCTCAACGAAAGATTGGTTTTGAGCCAAAAAAAATCACGGTTCTCGCTTCGTTTACATATGGCCCCAACTATTATTCTATACAAATTGTATGGGGAATTCTTACAAAAGTTGTATATGCCAATGGAAAGCAGTATACCAAAGTTTCTAAACTTAAAGAAGCTATTGAAGCAGCGTGGTACGATATCAAGCCTGCAACCCTGAAAACGCTCTGTGCTTTCAATGAAAAAACGCGTTTTGGAATTGATAAAACACGAGGAAGCTTTATCAACTATTAAAACTTTTCATGTGTTTCCAAAAATTAAAAAAAATTTATTTGTGCCTAAACTTATGTGCAACGGATTTTTGTAATTTTTTCTATCTTTGCGGCTACTTTGCCATATATTTCTTTTTTCATTTTCTAAATTTATATTTTTGAATATAGATGTGCATATGTTTAAGGGTAATAAATAATAATTCTCCTCTTTAAATAATAATTAGTAAAACATCATATTTGTGTTGGGTCTAAACTTTTGTGCAGGACTGTATTTTCATAGTAATTAAGGTAATTCATATCCAAATAATGACTAAATGGAGACATATAGTCTGAATACTTTAGATGTAATTGGAAATGTTTATGACGTACACTCGTGGCGCCATCTAGTGGTGAGGAAATAAAGGATTTTTATGTAAAATAAGGTTTTGCCACGAAAAATAAATAAAGTTTAGCGCGAAAAATATTAAAAAGCGAGTTTTTGACGATTCGAATCCACGATCTCTCACAAAAATATTTTAATATACTTTTCAGTTGTTTGAATTTCTTAGAAAATGTAAAAATGCCTGAATTTGTTCTTCAAAGATTCAATTATTTATTCTTCTAGTAAACTTAGAGAATGATAAAGAATCATCGTGCTAGTTATTTAGTTAATATTTTATAATTATAAATTAATTTTTTTTAATAATCTATTTTTTATTTTTATTTTTTTACATTTGTTACTTTTCAATATTTGAATTTCATTATCAAAGCAAATATTTTTGATAATTAGAATGATACATATCAAAAAATTTTAAAATCTGACTAGGTTTTGAATAAAATTATTACTTTATTTTAAATTATAACAAGTATGAATAAAACTTTTTATAAGCGATGTAAAAAATAATTGAATATCTATTAAACTTGTGCTACAATTAGGAATACTTCAATAAAAGTTTTTAAAAGATTCACCTTTGTTAGTTAATACAATTACTCGGAAGAAAGTAAAAAAAAATTATTAGACTTATTTGAATATAATAATTATCATAGATATGAAAGTAGAGTGGAGTTGAGTTGTTTGAGTGCTGAAATGTGTACTTTATTGTTATATTTACATGATAATTAAGGTAATTCCTATCGAAATAATGACTAAACGGAGACATGTAGTCTGAATACTTTAGATAAATGCCATAGATTGAGGTGATATCTTAGTTACTTAGCAATGGAGACATGTAGTCTGAATACTTTAGATAAATGTCATAGATTGGGACGATATCCTAGTTACTTAGCATTTACAGTGATTTATAGATTACAGTCACCCTGGCGCCAAGAGTTTCGTGTGCAAACCGATGACATAATGATTATCGTCCAATGAGAAATAGACATAGATGGCGTTGTTTTCTCCATCAACCAATGAAAATGCAGATAGAGGGCGATTTCACCTCCGACTCATCCTAATACCAGAATTTGAACATTCATTCCTTCACTAGTCTTCAACAACTTACATTACAGGCAAAATCAATTCTGAAATTCAACGAAAACGATCGTCCGGAACGTATCCAGCAAGTAAAAAGTCTAAATTACAGACTTCTTTCAACAAAGTTCCCGTGCCCACATCTACAGACGATTCCAGTGAAATCCCAGAGAGAGATTGGTTAACTGATATATGCCAGTCTCTAGGAGAAGTTCCTGTCATCAACATAACTTCAGATGACCATCCTCAGCTGATCATCGACTCCCAACCTACAAGCACCCCCTCCACATCCGATGAATCCCCTACCCCTGATGTGAATAGAAGTGTTGGTACATGGATAGATTCTTTTACGAATCATGTCAATTTCATCACGTTAGATGCTACATTTGAGAATACAACTTTGAATTCTACAATTCCTAACATGGCCTCTCCTGCAACTGTTGAAGTGAATCGTCCTAAGAAAAGTGTTGCAGTGCGAGAATGGAATCTTGGATTCGGATTCATGGTGTCTCTGCATAATTTGAACTCTAAATTGTATATTCACATGAGACAATATGCACCATGTGTCAACAGTGAATCATCTAACTACTTCCCCACCAAGCAAGGTATCGTAATGTCATTAGATACTTCCCTTACTAAAATTTCGAGGTATTTGTAAGGTATTAATAAGGTTTCTCTTCAGAGGTATTTTGGAGGTATTTTAGAGGTATTGAATTGAGGTATTTTCAGCTACTAAATGGTGCAGATTAAAACCTCACTAGGTATTTTTATAATACCTCTGTTGAAGGTTTCTTACAAATACCTAGAGGTATTTTTACAATACCTCTGTTGAAGGTTTCTTACAAATACCTAGAGGTATTACTTAGAAACCTAGTAGGTTTTTGATACAAACCTCAAAGGTTTTTCTGAAATACCTTGCAATGAAGTATTTTAAACAAACCTCGAAGGTTTTTCTAAAATACCTTACAATGAGGTATTTTAAACAAACCTAAAAGGTTTTCCTGAAATACCTTTCATTGAGGTATTTTAAACAAACCAAAAAGGTTTTCCTAAAATACTTTCGATGAGGTATTTTTAACAAACCAAAAAGGTTCCTAAAATACCTTGCAATAGTTGAGGTATTTTTAATAAACCTAAGGTCCTCTTAAAATACCTTATTAATAGGTATATAAATGAAAAATATATTTTTATTGCACTTGACATTTACAATATAAAAAGTACTATTGCAAGAAAATTTACTTGTATGAAATTGTCAAATTAAAATACTTTTGCTTGTGAAAATTATGAATGTTCTGCTAAACCTAACAAATTATAAATTGCTAAATACCTGATTAAGTTCTTAACTAATAACACAAAGGGTATTTAAACTAAAGAAATTAAGCTTAATTCTAACAAGATAATTTTCATCACTAGTGAATTTTCATAAACCAGAAAGGCATCTCTTAGTCAATTTTTTTTAGCTTTCTTAAATAATCTTACTATTTACTCACATCTTGTGGTATTTGCTAAACTTCCATTGAAATGTTTAAATAAAGTTAATACATATTTTGAGCACATCACATGCAACTCAACTTGCTCTATATACCTTGTTGAAACCTAAGATGGGTCACATGCCCATGGTGACAAAGAAATTCCTAACTGTCTGTTTAAAAAAAGTGAACCAATAATTTGTGCACATAACAAAATATATTTTATTTTTTATAAAACAAATCACATTTGAGCTTTGAAGTTTTCGTTTTGGTGTAAATTTGAAATTATCACCAGGTCTTGGTTGTCCTGATTTCAGCTTAAACGACACCTGGAATTGGCACAAATTCTGTTCACAGCCCCGGCAACTCAAACAAATTGTGGGTGAAACTTTTGTAACAGACCTTAAAAATTAAAATTACAATTTGTGAATATTTAAAAAGAAACATGCATTTTTAATACTAAATTTGTGTCATCTAAAAACACATTTATTTCCTCAGTAAATATAAATATGCTTTGCAAGTAAACTTAAGTTTATTTTTATTATTACCTACATATATTTAATAAATGACATTTAGAATGTAAAGAAAATTAACGAAACACAGTCAAAATACTTTTAATTTTTTTATATTTTCGTGCAGAGTAGTGGTTTAAATTTTATACTCATAACCAAAAGTGATTCGTGTTTTTAAAATCACACAATAGGAGGCTTGCTAGTCAATAATAATATAGCCGCATATTAAAGTATTTTGTTCATTGGAAAAATTAAGTATATTAAAGGAAAAATAAATGCATAGAAAGTAAGTTTGTCAGAAAATCCTAAGTTTGCTTTAAATCAGAGATTAAAAGAAAACATTGGGATTTAAATCAGTTGAACTCATTGACACCATGATTCTACAATTAAGAATAACTTTTAAAGCAAGATAGAAATGTGTATTAAAACATATTAGCCACTTTGGTATTTCTGGGGACATGGCTATGGGGGGATGAGGAGTCAAGTACACAACTTTATATTAAGAGAATAATTAATGAGATATTCAAGAAGAAATTTTCTAACCATTGTCTATAGGAAGGGAAAATATAAGGTAGTCCTGTGGGTATCCTATAGTGTGTGGTTTCCCTGTATTTGAATATTTCCTTGCACAGTGTAAAAATTATTATAAACAGCACATACAGGTTATGAAAACAAATCGTGGAGGATGATATTAGTAATATAACAATTCATCTGAAAATATAGCATTGCTACCAATATTTAGGATTAGCCTTGAGCGACGTTTTTCAATGTAGAAACACAACCTTGAGTTTATTTAAAAGAAAAGTATTTGGCAAACCATGAATACACATTGAAAATCATGGTTGCACCAATCTTTATGTGCTTTCACATTTCAGTTTGCTACTAAATAAAATTCAGTGTTTACTATGGTATAAAATATTACATCATATACATGTAATAGAATAACATCTACTACAAATGAGAGTATAATTCTGATTTGGTTAATCTAGAAATAAGGCATATTGGACGTCCAAAGAGTGGTTTATTGTAAAGAAAGCATATTTTAGAGTTTGTAAAGAACGGGGCCGGAGCTGAAGCTCGGCACGTCAAAAAGCACACAACCTTACATCTCGAAGTTTAATTAAAAAGTGACTATTTTTAATGGTCATGAGAAGAGTGGATCAGAAGTCAAAACAAAGTCTGCTGCGTCTGCAATTTTTGTGGGAAAGAATGTATTGACACCTATTGAAACATGGGAACTGTTGAATGGATCGACAAGAAATTAACTTACAGTTATTAAGAAAGCACTGAATATTAGAATATTATAGCGATTTGTGTGGTTGATATTATAACTTTATAAAGATTTGTACGATATATCACATATCCCCCCTCACAAGCTGTTATCAACCTGTGGGAGAGTATAGTTAAAATTTCTAGCCATTAAATGTTGTAACTGTAAAATTTGTCCCGATGTGAACCTAACTAGTGATCAAGCTATCAAATCCACAAACAAGAAAACCTACAGAAATTAGCTTAGTTAAATTTTTAAATTTGTTAATCCACTCTTCTCAAACATAAAATATTAATTATTAAAAACAATATTTGTATACAATGTTAAAATTGATATTCAGAAAAATTAAGCATGTTCAATAGCAAATTAAGAAAACACTTAGAAAATAAGCAGACTAGCATAAATAATATTAAAATAAGCAAGCATAAATAATAACATTAAAATTTGAAATACTATAATAAATTGAAATATAATAATTTGAACTAATAATCATAATATATGAATTGAAAAATTATTACACTTGTAAAAATTGAGATAAAATAAATTTAAAATATTAATCTGGCTGAAATGTTAAAACTTGAGATAAATCAATGCATAAATGTTTAAGAGCAAATTCTGTGTGACGGTTTGCAGTAAAAGTAGTTCGTAATACAAAAAGAATAATGCAGTGTTACGAAAGGACAAATATAACATGCCTCACTTTTTGCAGAATAAGGAAAAAAATGATTTGTCGATTAGTGTTTAATTGTTCGCTTTTTGTTTATTTGTCCGCTGCCGCTCCCGACGCTCTTTAAGATATAAGTACAACCAATGAAGCATGCTATAGTTTGTTTCGACTCATAAAACATCAGTGAAATTTTCGACAATTTTGTCGAATTGACAAAAGTACAAAACAAAAAAGGACAAAAGGACAAAAGTAAAAGCAAACAGGAAAGCGTTGCTTTCTGTGGCTTGTTT
>JAFNEN010002788.1:0-14449 GCA_019343175.1 Oedothorax gibbosus
AAACATAAAAAGAACACACATTTCAAATACAATTAAGTTGGGTTGGTTGGTACATGTATTTCCGGCTTGTGTGCTTGATTAGAGACTCGCTTATAAACCTTCGTCAAGTAAGACAGACACTGACAGAATTTTTACTGAAACACAGAGAAAAATTACACCCAGGGTGAAAGCGGGAATCCAACCCGCACCCGGTACAGTGCGCAGACTGTTAGCGTAATGGTCTGCGATCTTAACCACTAGGCCACCCGTTGGGATTCTCTATAGGGAAGACATTTAAACTTAAACACCACAAATCAATAAATAGAAGGTACTTAAAGACACATTAAAGCTTATTTTATGATTTATCGGTACAAAATATTCATAAAAATTTTCAAAGAAAAAAAATTATCGATACACATTTCCACGGGAAAGGCAAACCAGAAGAATCGATAGGTAAGTATGCGATACCGAAAAGCTATAATCGATATTTTGGGACAAACAAAATCTGTGACAGTAATGTCTTTTTCAACGCGACACAGCGTTTTAGTAAAATTCTTCTTTAAAATATATTTGCCATATGCTGGGGGAAGAATGTAAAGTTAATGGATGGTTCAGTTCATTTGAAAGTTTGTTTCGATAAAAGTGTCGCAAAATAGCGTCATAAGTGTCATGTTTTGACAAATTGCATGTTTGGGTTTTCTGGTAGCACACGGCTTCGTGTAAACAACTTTCCATATGTAATCGATACTATAATGTCAAGAGGTTGTTGTACGATTGAGAATTTATTATTTAGTGAATAATTGATAAATTATATGTTGATATCATTTAGCTAAACGATATATAGCAAAACATACGGAAAGATTATAATTTTTTTTTCTGTACATATATCGTAACATATTACAATTATTTTTAGTTGCACATGATAGATATTTGATGTCGTAGGATTAGGATTCGATATCCTTACGATATTATAATGTCACGAGATTATTGTATTATCTACAGTATATTGATCATCTACACTCTTAAAACAAAAGAGTGAAATCCACTCCTATAGGGGAAGTGCATTTTTGGCACCGGAAAGGAGTGGAAATTAACTCAAACTGAGTTAAAACCGCTCGTTTTAAGAGTGTAGGACGTAGATTGTTTTCTTTTATTTCTTTTACCCACTCCGCAAAAAGAGTGAAATCCACTCCTATAGGGAAAGTGCATTTTCAGCACGGAAAGGAGTGGAAATTAAGTCAGATTGAGTTAAAACCGCTCGTTTGTTTTAAGAGTGTAGCTTTAATAATGATATCCTACAATACATACGGAATGCTTATCATTTTATTCTCCATGTACACTGAGTGGCCAAATTATTATAGAATTGGCATAGAATCTATGAGATTTCGGTAGGTGGAATGAGGAATCTGAGACCTGTTAATCTGAGATAATTATTTTCTCTCCATTTTATTGTATGATACGATTATTATTTTCTAGAATGACGCGATACCCCCTCCCCCTTTCGTATTTACCGTACCTACCTGTACTTACCAAATAAAACAAACTACAAAACAAAAACTTATTCCTAATCTGGAATATGAAAAGTTATTTTTAATGTTTATATAAAAAAAACAAAATTCCAAGGACTGTTAATTTATAAATTTGATATTATTTATAGAAACCTTATACAAATAAGCGCAATGACATAACAATGACTAATCCTTAATGACTCACATTCCCAGAAATGTTGCTTATATTTGATGCCTATAGAAAAACAAACAAAATTCGAAGGACAGTTAATTTATAAATTTGATATTATTTATAGAAACCTTATACAAATAAGCGCAATGACATAACAATGACTAATCCTTAATGACTCACATTCCCAGAAATGTTGCTTATATTTGATGCCTATAGAAAAACAAACAAAATTCCAAGGACTGTTAATTTATAAATTTGATATTATTTATAGAAACCTTATACAAATAAGCGCAATGACATAACAATGACTAATCCTTAATGACTCACATTCCCAGAAATGTTGCTTATATTTGATGCCCATAGAAAAACAAACAAAATTCGAAGGACTGTTAATTTATAAATTTGATATTATTTATAGAAACCTTATACAAATAAGCGCAATGACATAACAATGACTAATCCTTAATGACTCACATTCCCAGAAATGTTGCTTATATTTGATGCCTATATAGAAAAACAAACAAAATTCAAAGGACTGTTAATTTATAAATTTGATATTATTTATAGAAACCTTACACAAATAAGCGCAATGACATAACAATGACTAATCCTTAATGACTCACATTCCCAGAAATGTTGCTTATATTTGATGCCTATAGAAAAACAAACAAAATTCCAAGGACTGTTAATTTATAAATTTGATATTATTTATAGAAACCTTATACAAATAAGCGCAATGACATAACAATGACTAATCCTTAATGACTCACATTCCCAGAAATGTTGCTTATATTTGATGCCTATATAGAAAAAACAAACAAAATTCAAAGGACTGTTAATTTATAAATTTGATATTATTTATAGAAACCTTACACAAATAAGCGCAATGACATAACAATGACTAATCCTTAATGACTCACATTCCCAGAAATGTTGCTTATATTTGATGCCTATATAGAAAAACAAACAAAATTCCAAGGACTGTTAATTTATAAATTTGATATTATTTATAGAAACCTTATACAAATAAGCGCAATGACATAACAATGACTAATCCTTAATGACTCACATTCCCAGAAATGTTGCTTATTTTTGATGCCTATAAAGAAAAACAAACAAAAATACAAGGACTGTTTATTTGTAAATTTGATATTATTTATAGAAACCTTACACAAATAAACGCAATGACATAACA
This sequence comes from Oedothorax gibbosus, assembly GCA_019343175.1. NCBI lineage: Eukaryota > Metazoa > Arthropoda > Arachnida > Araneae > Linyphiidae > Oedothorax > Oedothorax gibbosus. The sequence continues at coordinate 2,855 of JAFNEN010002788.1, forward strand.
ATGACTAATCCTTAATGACTCACATTCCCAGAAATGTTGCTTATATTTGATGCCTATATAGAAAAACAAACAAAATTCCAAGGACTGTTAATTTATAAATTTGATATTATTTATAGAAACCTTATACAAATAAGCGCAATGACATAACAATGACTAATCCTTAATGACTCACATTCCCAGAAATGTTGCTTATATTTGATGCCTATATAGAAAAACAAACGAAATTCCAAGGACTGTTAATTTATAAATTTGATATTATTTATAGAAACTTTACACTAACAAACACAATAACACAACAATGACTAATCCTGACTCCCATTCCCAGAAATGTTACCGATACCCCGCTCTTTGTATTTACCTTACCAAATAAAACCAACTACGAAACAAAAATTTATTATTAATCTAGTAGGATATGATAGTAAGTTTTTAATGTATAATGTACAATGAAATAAAAAAAAATTACAAAATTACTAAAAGAAAAAATAATTTAGGAAGCTTACATAAATAAACACAATGACATAGTAATGACTAATCCTGACTCACATTCCCAGAAATGTTGCCGGATTTACCTTTACCTCCCCCCCCCCCCTCCTTGCGAGTGCCACAAGCTGTTGCCCCTAACATCAGAAAGTCATTCATGATTCCTTGCGTAAACTACACACGGGTTGCTATAGAAACTCGCCCTATTTGTGGAGTATTGGAAAGGGCCTTAGTAATTCTAATTCAGGGAATTCATTTTGGTGTTTGTCGCGAAATGAAATGGGTTACTTTTAATGTGTGTTTGTAGAAATAATGTATGTAAATAAGGTGATATGGATGTTGTTGTTGTTGTTTCTAATGCCACTCGGTAACCGAGCCCGGAGTAGGGAACTACCCGATTTTAAGGCGAAGAGGGGCGGCTTCCGTTTTTATTGAGCGCCACAAGGGAGGAAGTCCGACTTTTGCTCGCAGCATGACACATCCTTTTACAGGAAGGTCCCTTTCACACATCCATTCTCACTCACATATCGGAATTTTGATCCAGATCAAAGGCCGATAACCCCCTGATATGGTACCCCCAGAGGTATTAATTTGGTATGGGAACATGGAGGACTTTGTGACCACGACATATTTAACGTGCCCCAGCCACCATTAGCAACACGGCGGTCTTTAGTCGAATACAAGCGCCGACCCAGCAACCATCAGAATTGCGAGCACCGCCGAGGACAGAATCCACAACCCTTCCGATGCGAGCACGACGCTTCACACGACTGAGCTACCGCGGCTCTGAAAACAGTAAATATTGCTAATTTGCAATTATTTTTGATAATTTGTTTATTTACACTTTCATAAAAAAATATTCAGTTACATGACAGAAAAAGGAACATCAACAAAAAAGAACCTAAAAAATACGTACATGTAGCTGGCTTGTAGGGCTCTATAAATATACTTTTAGCTTCCACACTACGTTTATAACGTAAAAAGTGGAAGGTTTTATAATCGTTCAGTCCGTCTGTCTGTCTGTCTGTCACCCACTTTCACAGAAAGAACCACAAGTTCCACAGACAAGTGGGATACGTCATTTTAAAGCAAAAAATCAGATTAGGCTACATTCCAAATTTCATTAAAAAATTTAAATTAGAAGTTTATTTAAATTTTAAATAACTAATTTTTTTTATCTACATTGAAATAACATGCAAATTCTATTTTAGCTTCCACACTACGTTTATAACGTAAAAAGTGGAAGGTTTTATAATCGTTCAGTCCGTCTGTCTGTCCGTCCGTCTGTCTGTCTGTCACCCACTTTCACAGAAAGAACCACAAGTCCCACAGACAAGTGGGATACGTCATTTTAAAGCAAAAAATCAGATTAGGCTACATTCCAAATTTCATTAAAAAATTTAAATTAGAAGTTTATTTAAAATTTAAATTACTAATTTTTTTTTATCTACATTGAAATAACATGCAAATTCTATTTTTATTCATATTTTCACTGTTGTCATTTCGTTAAACGTACGAGAAACTTTTGTTAAAATAAAAATACACTTTTGAAAAAATATTTATTTATGTGATATAATTCGGTTTGGATTGTTGTATTATCACAATAGAGTTCTTTTAATGGTTCTATATATATGTATGTAGAAAGATGCATAGAGAATTCTAACTTAACATAAAAAAAATATGCTAAGTTTCGCTTTTATTTTTAAAGCATCAATTGTACAAATTATAAATTCTTTGAACTGTAAATTAATTTAACAAATTATAAATAAGTGAATTTTCGAAAGAAATGTAAATGGGAAATTGTGGCGACAAAAATATTTATTAAAAAAGATTACATCATTATTCTTCGAACTTCAAACAAATTTAGCAAACGATAAAGTCTAATTATTAAATCTGAGAAAGAAGATTAATGAAAATAGTTAATTTTGGCGTTTAAAAGTTTGAATTACAAATAGCTAAAGGCCCTGTTTTTATTAGAATTAAATCACATTTGCCATTCGCAACAATCGCTAGAGAAACTTTAATTCTTTTAGACAATAAATTAAAATAAATTTATTTTTGCAACATCGATCAGTTTGAAATGACGTCAAATATATTTCACTGCGGAATCCTTGTATGGTGATATGAAATGTTTTCATTCTATTTAAAAGCGAGGAATATGACATATTTATTCTTTAAAATATAAATTAATTTTTGCAAACGATAAGTAAATTATTGAATTTTCGAAATAAAATAAATGAAACTAGCCAAATTTAGCTTGTAAATGTTAAATATAGAATTAATGTTGTGTTTGGCGCGTTTTTTCCTGTTAAACACAAATATGTGGAAGCGAGTTAAGTGACAGATTCTGTTGCAAACCTACTTGTTTATTCATATTTTCACTGTTGTCATCCACAAGTCCCTCAGACAAGTGGGATACGTCATTTTGAAGCAAAAAATCAGATTAGGCTACATGCCAAATTTCATTAAAAAATTTAAACTAGAAGCTTATTTAAAATTTAAATAACTAAAAATTTAATCTACATTGAAATAACATGCAAATTCCATTTTTATTCAATTTTTCACTGTTGCCATTTCGTTAAACGTACGAGAAACTTTGTTAAAATAAAAATACACTTTTGAAAAAATATTTATTTATGTGATATAATTCGGTTTGGATTGTTGTATTATCACAATAGAGTTCTTTTAATGGTTCTATATATATATGTATGTAGAAAGATGCATAGAGAAATCTAATTGGCATGAAAAAATATGCCAAGTTTCGCTTTATTTTTAAAGCATCAATTGTACAAATTATAAATTTTTTTAACTGTAAATTAATTTAACAAACTATAAATAAGTGAATTTTCGAAAGAAATGTAAATGGGAAATTGTGGCGACAAAAATATTTATTAAAAAAGATTACATTATTATTCTTCGAACTTCAAACAAATTTAGCAAACGATAAAGTCTAATTATTAAATCTGAGAAAGAAGATTAATGAAAATAGTTAATTTTGGCGTTTAAAACTTTGAATTACAAATAGCTAAAGGCCCTGTTTTTATTAGAATTAAATTCCATTGCCATTCCAACAATCGCTCGAGAAACTTTAATTCTTTTAGACAATAAATTAAAATAAATTTATTTTTGCGACATCGATCAGTTTGAAAGACGTCAAATATATTTCACTACGGAATCCATGTATGTTGATATGAAATGTTTTCATTCTATTTAAAAGCGAGGAATATGACATATTTATTCTTTAAAATATAAATTAATTTTTGCAAACGATAAGTAATAATTATTGAATTTTCGAAATAAAATAAATGAAACTAGCCAAATTTAGCTTGTAAATGTTAAATATAGAATTAATGTTGTGTTTGGCGCGTTTTTTCCTGTTAAACACAAATATGTGGAAGCGAGTTAAGTGACAGATTCTGTTACAAACCTACTTGTTTGAAATTGATTCTAATATTTCGTTGTAAAATTATTTATTGAAAATTTAAAAACTTATTCGAAACAATTTCAAAAAGTGGAATTATAGTGCCCTGTAAGCCATCTACATTTATTATATAAAAAAAACATATGTAAAAACATTTAATACTACCGGTTTCATTTGGCTTAGAAAATTATTTTTTTCCATTGCATTAATACAGAGAGAAGACTTCGGTTTTGGGACCCGGCTACCTCTCCCATTCCCCCTTAAGTTTGGAGAATAATACTTTAAAAGTTTGTGTGTGGGTAAATTAGGGGGTAAAATAAACAAATCCTTATTGTTGGTTGGTAGATATATATTTTCAGGCTTGTGTGCTTGGTCACAAACACCCGCTTATAAACCTTCGTCAAGAAGGACGGACACGACATACACACACATACAAGACAGATGCTGCCATCTATCCCCTCCACAATGTAGACATGTCCCTGAAGGGGAGGGAAATAGTCTCCATGGACCTGTACCCGTGGTAAACTGCGCAATGACCGACCACAGACCCAACAGATTTAACGAGCACGTACTCCGCATATACTCGGTAGGCCTTCAGTGGTACCGGGACTCGATCGCGGGACCTTCCGATCTCGAGACCGAGACTTTGACCACTAGGCTCCCTACGGCCCAATCCTTATTGTTTCGACAATGCTACGTATACACTTATTCGATACATTTTTTTCGATACGTCACTATTTCACAGACGATGCGATAATATTTTAATTTGGAAGTTTTAATCAAAATATTGAAAGTCATTAAAATTTCCTATCTCGTGGGCGTAATTCTTATCTTATTCTAGTTCGGCAACAACATATCTCAACAAAATAATAAATATGCGTTCGTAGAATATTTTAATTTTGGAAACAGACTTATGCCTGGAATAATTTTTTTCTTCATTAATTCAGAATACAATTTATTTCAGCTTCTTACGAAATAAATAAAATAATGCGTTGGATTAACTTTTCAGAGTAATAAAGTAGTTTTTTATCTGTTTATAGAAGAATTTGGATATTTAATAGAGATTTAATTTTTGTTTGTTTTAATGCAACAACATTTTTTTTTTGTATTCTTTTTTGTATTCTTGCAGTTTTGTTGTCCTTTTAAATTATATTTACACTTGTAATGTGAAAGTCTTAATTTAAATAATTTATAAATAAATTCAATGATTAACGGATAATGATATGATGAACGGATTCAATGATAAATAAAAATGATAAACGGATGAGCAAAACTACTGTTAAAATATTTATAAAAATGGTCATAGAAAGTTTAAATATAAAAGTACTGATTTTGGTTTTCGTGAATCCTTAAAGGAAGAAAAATTAAATGATCATATTTATATATATTTTTTTAGTGTACTTATATCATCTTTTTTTGTTTTTTTTAAAACTTTAAATTCAAATTTAGGAAGTTGTAATGATTAAAAATTCACAAAGAGTCATGTAAAATACTAGCAAATAAATACCCGTTCTTCGCACAGACTAAAAGAATAACAAATCGATCCAAGTATATGTGTCATTTAATTTGCAATAGGATAATAAGCTTTGCCTTTGTTCGCGTTCATTATAAAGAATAAAATCCCGTTACTTATATTGCTTTAAAATATTCCAAAATAAAAAATCAGCACTATAAAAACACATCCTCATTTTACAAAAAATCTTCAATAATTGACTTACTTTCATGGGGCAATTTTCCAATAAATTCAAAAAACCCCATAATTGTTAAACAACGTTATTTCACGCCCAAAACCTCCATTCTGTTTTTTTAACCTTTTAGCTCATTGGCCTTCAATTTTTTTCAAATCATTAATTTAGTTTCTGAAGGTAATGGAAAAGAAAATAAAAGCAATTTCAATTTTAAATGTTTTTGTGTTTCATTTTAATTTCTTCTTCTATCAATGGAAAACTCGAAAGGGGAAAAAGATCGGATTTGAGCGAAAGTGGTGTAATTTTTCAAAAAATTAAATTTTCTTTTAAAATGGAACAAAAATGGAAAACTAAGACTCGGTCACACTTGGTATTAAAGGAATCTATCTTAAAAATTTTGAATTTCTGAGGGCAGTATAGAAGGTTTTTTTACGATCCACAGACATACAGACAACAAAACAGACTCTTTCTTTTATTATTATAGATTCATCGTATTTTTTGATGCGAATTTATTTTTTTCAAAAATCGCGGGAAAATTTAAAGCAAAAAAGAAGTAACAATTTTTCTTAGAAAAGAACAACTCTCATTAAAAAAACACGTAAACAACCCCTAGCCTGGTAGATAAAATCTTTTGAATAGTTTTAAACTATTACCAGCCTCCCAAAGGGCAAAAAAAGAAATGATACACGAAAACCAGGGAAAAAAAATATCTTTTTTCTCAACAAATCAATTTTTCCCTATGGTAACGCTAGGATTTATTGGATTAAATTGCATGAACCATTTTAACTACTAGTACTTACAGGGGGGCCCAGCGGGTAGTTTTTTGAAAAAAATGAAAATATAAAAACAAATAAGAAATGAGAAAATTTAATGACGTTTGTTGGGGGAATGGACATATTGGCCAAATTTTATGATAAAGAGTTCGAATTGCCCGCCATCTTTAACAAGGACAGCAGTTAGGCGGTTACTCCCTACCCCCTTACCCATACCTTCCTCCTTTTGTTTGACCATTTTTTTGGGGGGGGGGGGAAGTTTTTTTTTTAGCTTTTGTGAGAATTTTCCAAAAAAGAATCGCGAAACAAAAGGAGTAGGCAGGAGTATGGGGGAAAAAGGTATTGGGTAGGAGTATGGAGTATGGGTGGTTCAAGAACCGCCTAACGCTGTCCCTTGTTAAAGATGGCGGGCACTTCGAACCTCTTTATCATAATTGCCCAATATGTCCATTCAATAAACGTCATAAAAATTCTTCTCATGTCTCTTATTTGTTTTTTTTTTTCATTTGTTTCAACACTACCCGCTGGGCCACCCTGTAAATGCAAAAAAACTCATCTTTTGACCCTAAATATTTACGTCACATTTGAATGTTTGAGGATACAAACTATAAATTTATCCCCTTTGGCTGTAATTATAATATTATATTTTATATATATTTTTATATATATATTATATATATATATATATATATTATATATTTTAATATATTAATAATATATATATATATTATATATATATAATATATTTTATAATTTATATATATATATATATTATATATATATAATATATATAATATTAATATATATTCTATATATATATATATAATATTATATATATAATTATATATATATATAATATATATATATATTTATATAATATAATAATATAATATAATATTATATATATAATATTATATAATATTATATATTATTATTATATATATATTATATATATATATAATATATATATATATATATATATAATATATATATATATATATTATATATATTATATAATATATATATATATTATATATATATATTAAAATATTATATATATGTTAAATTTTTATATACCTTAGTTAAAAATTTTAACTTTCAACTCATGCACTGAAAACAAGTTTACATTTCAGCCAATTTGATTATCCCCTAGGAGAGTTTTAAAATAACAAACATCGGATTTTTAAATAGGAAATAAACTGTCGGGGAGAATTTTTAATATCACAATTTTTGGAAAAATAATTACCAAAAGCAGAAATTGGAATTCCTTGAAAGTAAAATTAGGGAAATGCGTTTTAAATGCAAATTGGGAATGGAAAATTCTTTATTGAACTGTTTGTTTTTAGGCCCATTTTATTCTCTTATGGGGAAAGTAGTTCTTTAAAGAGTTTTTTAAAGGGTAAAAACACCAAAACTTTCTCCAATTAAGTAACGCTGGCAACATAGTTTTAAAACAAAATAAAAATTAATGAGGGAGAATTTTGAAAGTGAGAGATAATTTTATCTAAGGATCTTATCTTTTGATGTTACTTACAAACGAAATTTATGAATGAAATTTTGTAAATTTCTATATGTATTTATAAGGCCTTTGTTATAAAAAAAAAGCCATTGTCAATAACGTACTTAAAAAATGGTTTTTTTTTACATGTAACGAACAAATGCAGTATATTTAAATTTTAAAATTATTGCCCACACTTTTAAATCAAACGAGCGGTTTTACTCAGTCTGAGTTAATTTCCACTCCTTTCCTGCCGAAAAAAGCACTTCCTTCCTATAGGAAGTGAATTTCACTCATTTTCGGAGTGGGTAAAAGAAATAAAAAAAACTTTTGCGTCCCCACCTCTTAAAACGAGCGGTTTTAACTCAGTCTGAGTTAATTTCCACTCCTTTCCGGTGCCGAAAATGCACTTTCCTATAGAGTGAATTTCACTCTTTTGATTTAAGAGTGTACATCTACTTTTTTTGCTAACATCTATTTTTAAATTACTTTTAACCAGTCAGTGAGTTTTTAATTTTTGATTTATTTTTTTTACAAATAAAAATACTTTTTTTAAATCAAAAAAAGCATAAAAACTTTTTTTTATTAATATTTAATATTAATTGAAGCCCAGAATATTTTTCCCACATAATTTACTACTAGAATATTTCAAAATAGTTTCCTGAAACACTAAATTAAAAAAATTTTTACTAATAAGCTTGCAAAAAAAAACGTCACTATCTGTAGGAGATCTCCAGCAAACAGTTTCCTTGTTATTTTTCCACATTTTTTTTCCTAATATTTTTAATTTATAGCTCCTGAACACTTATCCCAAAATATTTAATACAGAAATATATTTAAAAAAAAGTTTTGAAACTAAAATTTAAAACCGTTTCACTCTTACCAATAAGCTTATAAAAAACCGTCATTCTCTGAATTTTGTATAACTCCTCTTAAAACAGCTCTTTTATATTTTCTCACCCCTTTTTTCTAATATTTATATTAAAGTTCTAATCACTTTCCCTTGTTACAGAAAAACCTTTTTAAAAAATAATTTGTGAAAACTAAATTCAAACCGGATCAGTCCTTACAAAAAATGTCTTATCTGAACTTTAAGATGTCCGACCCTAAAAAAGTTCTTTGTTATTTGTGTCACCTTTTTGTCCCCCTAAAGGACACCTATTTCCAAAGATCAATAAACCAATCAATAAAAAAAAAAAGCCACTCGTACTCCGTTCTAATCAGCCATAAATCCAAACTCTTTCACGCTAAGAGCCAATCAAAACGACAGGCTTGACACTGCCTGTCGCAGCGGGAAAACCAGGAAAATGTTTTAGCGAAACACGGAGAGAATTGGGTTCTTAGGTGACGTTGTTCCTTCCAGCTTTATTTCTGCTTTTTTGGTCCGATTGGGTTTTCTGTGTTTCCACGTGAGATAGGGGGGGGGGGGAGGTACATATATACATATATATTCCGGCTTGTATGCTTGATCAGAGACCCGCTTATGAAGCCTTCTTCAAGTAAGACGGACATAGAAAGATTTTTTTTACTGTCACAGAGAAAGGAATATACACCCAGGGCGAAGGCGGGAATCGAACCCGCACCCGTTACAGCGCGCAGACTGCTAGCGTAATGGTCCAAACCACTCGGCCATCAGGGCCCCACGTGAGATTGATTCTACAGTCGAGGCTCGAGAAAGAATTTTTTTGTCGTTGGTTGGTTGGTTGGTAGGTTTGTGTGCTTGGTCAGAGACCCGCTTATAAACCTTCGTCAAGTAAGACAGACACAACAGACAACACACACACACACATAATGGATCCATCTAATTTTTAGAGACAGAGGCCAACTAGAGGATTCCCAAATTGGCTTGTCACCCCCAGAGGTATTGATTTGGTATGGGAACTTGGAGGTTGGTTGGTTGGTTGGTTGGTAGACTATTATTCAGGTTTGTGTGCTTGGTCCAGCGACCCGCTTATAAACCTTTAAACTTGGAGGACTTTCGGACCCAACAGATTTAACGAGCACGTACTCCGCATATACTCGACAAACACAAACATCCCATGCCTTACCGGGTTTTCGAACCCGAACCCAGAGGCTCCAAGGGCTAGCGCCCTAACCGTTGCGCCGCCGGTCGGCATTTTTTTGTCATTTTAGTACTTCTGTTTCCACTTAGTTTAGTTTGAATTATCGTCGCACTAGAGCTACACGAAGGCTTTTGGCGACGGGCGTCGTATTTTAGAACCACAGTCAAGTGACGAACCGACACCTGAGTAGGCACCCAACGCAACCGTTAAGGGTACTCAAGGGATCTTTTGCATGCCACATAATCATATGACATGCGTGCCAGAGATTTCCCCATCCAGATAATCTGACGACTCAGCCGGGGCTCGAACCCGCAATCTTGGGCTTGTAAGGCGGACACGTAACACCTCTCAGCCACTGAACTGCGCACATTCCGGACTTGTTTCGTTTGTGTTCTGAGTCCAAAAAGCGGTCTCCTGAGCTATTTTTAACAATAGGGCGAGTGGGCGAGGAATTGATTTTGTTCTTTTCGACACCCCTCAACTCTTCCGCTCTCTACCTCTGTACCAAAAAAAATATCGAGCGTCCGGTACAAGAGAGCTGGTCACGCTCCTATATACTGTTAAAAAAATCCGTTTTGTTATTCTTATACAGTCGAACCCGGTTAACACGAACTCAATGAGAGCACCGAAAAATTTGCGTTAACCGAATTTCATGTTAACCGTCATTTTTTGTTACGTTGAACCAGTGAATCATTTTTAAAAAAAATATCAACTTAAAAGTATTCTAAATTTGCAATATAATACACTAGTAATACATGTATACAATTAGTTATTCAATTAATAAAGTCCATTTCGAGTAGTACAAACTATAGAAATATCAGGTTTAATTTTATTCCCACAGCTTTATAGACCGGGGAAATGTTTTCAGTTCACCTGAAGCGATATTTCGCGTTAGGCGAGTTTACGTTTAAAGAGGTTCGACTGTATATTCCAAACGTTATTTGTTTTTTTTTTAAGTTTAAAGTTTTCTTTTTTTGGTTTTTAAGGTTTTTCTGAAATAAAGTTACATCGTTTAACATACATCCTTTTGGATGACTCTATATAATGCATTGTTGTCAACAAGCAACCATGGACGAGTTATGAGCACTGTAAAAACAATATGTTTATTTTACAGAAGAATCCTTGTATTTACAGACAAATACTGGGATTTTAATTTAACAGTTTTTCTTTAAAAATAAACCGTTTAAAGTTTAAAAAAAAAATGTTTTTAACCACGTGAAGAATACTAGAATCCAACCAAACAAGCATTTCAACTGTTTGTGGAAACTCCGTGTATCGAAACAGCTCAGTTGGAATAGCGTGTGACTGGAGATGTTAAGGGGGAATGGGCGCGCTGGACCGGGGGTCTCCAAACTCAAGTGCATCAGTGTTAATCCAATGGCGGAAAAAATATTTCCTCTGCCACATTTCTCCGGCTGTATTGAATATTTTTACAAACTTTTTTTTAATAATAAAAGTAGATAACTTACAGGTCTCTATAATCTCACTTTTTTGAAATGGCTTAGATATTTTGTGTAAAATTATTTATTGAAAATTATAAAAAATATTCGAACCATTTCAAAAAGTGGGATTGTCGGACCGTAAGTCAGCTACTGCATCATATAAAAAAATCCGCTTGAAAAAATATTAAATACAGCCGGGAAATGTGGCGAGAAAAATTTTTTTCGCCATT
>JAFNEN010002789.1:0-12703 GCA_019343175.1 Oedothorax gibbosus
TAAGAAAATGTAAAGAAACGTTTAATGAGAAATTAATCTAAAATAATTATTCGATTTAATTTTTTTACACTGAATTTGATAATTACCTTTTAATATTTATATTATTACGTATATAATCTATATTTTGAGTTAACATAGATATCACAATCCAAAACTTATTTTACATAAATATAGATTATCCCTGTGGTAAGTGCCTAATTTTTGTCAAATGCTTTAAGTCCGTATTTGTGCACTGTTTAAAATTTATTTGTGGGTCACCTTCTAACACCCACTTTCACAGCCCAAACAACAAATTCTGCAGACAAACGTGATACGTCAAAAAAAACCGTGCAGTGTAACTATATTAGAAACTAAGAAAGTCTTAAAAATCTCAACCATAAAAAAATTAAATTTGAAGTACTTTAATTATTAAAAAACTTTTTTAAAAAATAATACCAATATAAATAACAATCGAAGACCATGCTTCATTCATTCAAATCACTATTGAAACTCAATAATCGCACGACAAACTTATTGTATTTAAAATAAAAATGTGAAGGCAAATTTTTGTGTGTTATATAAATCAGTTTGTAATGAAGTCATATAACATGTACAATGCGGTATATGGGTCGGTGTTTACACACTTGAATGCTTCTAAGTGACAGTTTATGTTACAAACCTAATAGTTTTCTTTATTAAAAACTCATTTTCATTTTCGATTTTTTTTTTCTCTTGGAAATTCGGCCTCATTATTTTGGATTGTTGACGATAACTCTCTCTCTCTGTATTTACTATTTCCTGGTTTATTTTATGAATTTAATACTGATGAGGGAAGTTCTGAGAATTAAATATAAGGCCCCCCGGTGGCCGAGAGGTGTAAGCGACGAGCCTCTCACCGAGAAGGTTTTTGGTTCTGTCCTTATCCTAGCCATACTATAGACGTATTCGTGCCTGTGGAAAAAAGATCCTCTAAAAATCACCGGGGTGCCCGAGAAAGTCCCGACGGCCTTAGCGTACGATGTCGCTCGAAGTTCCGTTGGGTGCCCACTAAGGTATCGGCCTCGTCACTTGACCAGGGTTCTAAATTACGAGGAGTTGTTGGCTGTGTTAAATATCCTAAATTAGGCTAGAACTAGGCAGCCGGAAACGACTACATTACATTACACATTAAATATAAATCACCTTAAAAAAAATATTTTGGCTTCTAACTTAGTTGTTTCTTTTACATGGTTTTTAATTCTTAACCCTATTCTATAGTCACAATAGTCAATGTTTGTAAAGCATATATACTTGTGTGTGTGTTTAATAATATGATTTTTTTTTTTACATTTTAGACGCTCTTGAAAAGATAGCTGAAAGTAGGTTTATATGTTTCTTGTAATATTTTTCCTGTAAACCAAATTTCATTGACGCTTAATTCCAACATATCATAGATTTTAACTTATTTTTATATTCAATAATCATCATTTTTTTCAGATTACTACAATTTTTTTCATGTGTTATTTAGTCTTTTATATAGTCGGTCTAGTGACACAGACAGGGAAAACCAGGCACTGTTAAATAGATAGTTACCAAAATTCGCCAATTCCTGAATTTGGTTCATTCGTGGTTTTGTCATTGAACTGTCATTATACAGGGTGGCGCAAATAAAAGGGGCCCCGGCATGGAGCTACGAAAGAAGTGAAATGCTTGACGAAAAAAACTATTGAAGCCGCCTGAAAGCCTCCAAGTCGATTTCACAAAATTATTCAAGCGATCAATGGCTTCACTTGGCAAAACTGTTTTTTCATTGGTTGGTTTGGTTGTTACTAGACTAGAGCTGCACATGGGCTATTGGCGAGTTCAGATCTATGTGCAAGCTATGTTAGTGTGCGTTGATCAAATCAGTGCACAGGTGAAGCTTGCATAGTTACCGGCAAATAATTCGCCAAGCGTCTGTTTGGGCTTAATATTGAAGCGATCAATGGCTTCAATTGGCAAACCTGTTTTTGCATTGGTTTAGGACTTGGCAGCATATGTCCTGTCTTATCTATACTTCGAATCCGGGACACTTTTATTTGCGCCACCCTGTATATGTATGATACTGATACTAACAAAGTATAAAAAATATACTTTATAAAAAAGATAAAACAATGCAAAATATCTATAGTTAAAAACTGGACATGATAAAAATTATCCATTTATATTTGATGTTAATACAATACCTTTTATACAAGTAATTGATGTTTTAACACTTAAACTCTTCAATTATTTCCAGGTGCACAATAAAGTAAGAAAAACCATTATTTATTAAAATATGTATAAGATCGTATAGGAAATAGGTTTATAAGTACCATAAAATGATTTTATAAATAAATCATTTATTTTAAATTTCATTCCAAACAACCTTTTTGATAATTTTAATTTTTGATTTTGAATTTTAATTTTTGATTTTATTTAACACATTGATGCAAAGTCGCATTCAAAATAACCGGCGTTGCTTAAGAATAAGTATTCCTTTTTCATAGACTTTGCGTCTGTTAACATAAAATCTGCATATTTGACGCAAAGAAATTTAATAAACTAGAGCGCTTTATGCGTTTTCTTGAATATAGACTCCTAAAACATTTAAAATTGGGCATTAATGTTCTCCCAGATAGGTAATAATTCTCATGCCTATATTTTCACTCCTATCCCTTTAAGACCAGCGATCAGATGGCGCTGATTTAAGTTTATGAGACTAAATTTTAGAGTTTAATGGGAAAAAAGCTTTAAACAGCATCAATGCCAGCAACTCCTTAAAAACAAAGTCATTTTTAAAACAAATAACGACTTTTACAAGTCAGCTGCTTCGGTATCAATATTTTTGAAAAGCTTGAACATTCTCTTTTATACCCGCACGATCGTGATAGCTCGGTCTTAAAGGGATATACATGCACGTTTCGTATAATTCATAATTATTCCATAGGTACAGCTGATGGTGCCCAAGATTAAGCTATGTAATTTGGATGTCATAGTTACTAGTTAAAAGTTATCAAGAAATTTTGATATTTTTGTAAACATTGTGCATTAAAAATTACATTACATAAATCTTATATCATTTGTGTTTTATTTCGGTACATATAAAATAAATATTTGATGACATTCTTGATAAACCAGACCTCGTGAAACGGAAGCTCAAAGCACTACCACAAAGCCACTCAGACACCTCACAATCTAACTAGAGCATCTAAAAGATACAGTGTGTCAACTGCAATCTCCTGAGTTAATGGCGAATTAGCCCGATTGACTGCGGATTTCCAAACCAAAGTGCTTCTGTATTAATCCAATGGGAAAAAAATTCTAAGCCACATTTTTCCGGCTGCATTAAATATTTATACAAACGTTTTTTTTTTCCTTCATATGATACATGTAGCTGACTTACAGGTCTCTAAAATCCCACTTTTTGAAATTAGTTCGAATATTTTGTAAACTTATTGATTGAAAATTAAACAAAAATATTCGAGTAAATTTCAGAAAGTCAGATTATAGAGACCTGTAATTTAGCAACATTTATCATATGCAAAAAATCAGCTGGAAAAACTATTCAATACAGCCGGAGAAATTTGGCTTCGAATTTTTTTCCCCTTCGGGTTCACACAGAGGCACTTTTATTTGGAGACCCTCGGTCAATCCGGCTCATTTGCCATTTTAAAGGTTCCTCAAAACGAGTCAGCTGTAGAGAAGGAAAAGGTTGAATTAGGGATGGAATACTACAAGAGATTAAACTGGAAAATTGGCGTTTGGCTTCAGCTACACCGGTAAACAACGATTCTTTGGCTGAATAAATTAAACAGCAACCCAGTTTATTTCTTAAGCCCGAAGATCCTTTTATTAAGAACTAGGCATGCGTATGCCGAAAAGAAGGACACGTGGTCAGAAATGTTCAGTAGCTTTCAGTTCAGGGAAAGCAGCAATAGTTATTGCGTGGAATCCAACACATGGTATTGCAGCGCTATCTGTCGGTTAAATTGAACATAATAAAGTTTAATAACATATAATAACGTAATAAACATAACTAACATAAGAAAGTGTTCGATATCAAATTCCAGACATGACTCATTCGTTTTCTGCAGTTAATATCTCTATCCATTTCTTTTTTTATTAATTTTTAAAAACAGGTAGTCAATTTTGGGACACCCTGTATTTTGCCTATTGACTGCAAATGTAATCCAACCGTAATTTTATAGATATGTTATTAACATTCCAAACTAATCTAAAACGTTACTACCACGGCAATTTTCAGATATTTGGCCGAAAATGACAACGATAACCCTTTGCACTTCTAGTAAAAAGGTGCAGTTGGCTGGAAACACGTTTTTTTCCCCCTCTGTACTTAAAAGGGCCAAAAATAAAGTATTAAGCATTAGTTTTTTTATTGCCAAACAAGCCAAGAAGTTTATTGACAGGAACTGTCAAGATGGTAGATTATTCCCATACAGCTAATTTGAATACATTAGTTTTGAAATTCCAACTTCTGCGGAAGTATTACTTTGCCATGTTAAAAATCGTTACAGGTCTGACGACGAAATGAAATTATAATATAAATCTATTAAACCTTAAAAATATAGCGACAAACTATGCTATATTGTCTTAAACATATGCTCACTAAAAATCGGTAACGGAATCGTATTTCGGTAACAATTAAAATTTTCTAAACGTTAACGATCTGATTAATTCATAAGAATTTTTAATTTTTTTTTCTGGTACTCTCAAACTGAAAACCACGTTGGTTCCTTTACTTTTACAAAAACTATTATTTGATATAAAGAAAACAAGAAGGGGGTTTGTTACAGAATCTGTCACTCAAACCGCTTCCACACAACATTTATGCTCAACAGGAAACAAACTTCTTATACACAACAGAAAGAAATTCGCCAAACAGGGCCTTTAGCTAGTTGTAATTAAATCCTTTAAACGCCAAAGTTAACTATTTTCACTAATATTCTTTCTCAGATTTAATAATTAGACTTTATCGTTTGCTAAATTTGTTTGAATGATGTAATTTTTTAATAAATATCTTTTGAGTCGCCACAATTTCCCATTTACATTTCTTTCGAAAATTCAGTTATTATTTATAGTTTGTTAAATTAATTTGCAGTTCGAAAAATATATAATTAATATAATTGATGCTTTACAAATAAAAGCGAAACTTAGCATATATTTTATGCAAAGATAGAATTCTCTATGCATTTTCTTCATACATATATAATGATCCATCAAAGGAACTTTATTGTAATATTACAACAATCCAATCAGAATTATATCACACAAATATTCTTTCAATAGTTTTATTTTTATTTTAAATAAAGTTTCTCGCACGTTTAACGAAATGGCAACAGTGAAAATAATGAATAAAAAGGAATTTGCATGTTATTTCAATGTAGATTAAATTTGTAGTTATTTAAATTTTAAATAAACTTCTAATTTAAATTTTTTAATGAAATTTGGGATTTAGCCCAGCCTTATTTTTTTGCTTCAAAATGGCGTATACAACTTCTTTATCCCTTTAAAACCGGCTATCAGATGGCGCTGATTTAAATTTATGAGACTAAATCTTAGAGTGTTATCGAAAAAATGCCTTAAACAGCATCAATGCCAGCAACTACTTAAAAACAAAGTCATTTTTTATACAAATAACGACTGGTACAAGTCACCTGCTTCGGTATCAATATTTTTGAAGATCTTGAACATTGTCTTTTATACCCGCATGATCGTTATAGCTCGTTCGGAATGGGTTATGAGACTTACTGTTCGTTCTGTGAAAGTGGGTGACAGACAGACGGACGGACTGAACGATTATAATACCTTCCACTTTTTACGTTATAAACGTAGTATGGAAGCTAAAATATCATATATTATATTTTTCTATTGTTTTAAGTGTCGGTACCGATCAACCGTATTTAAAAATTGAACTTAAAATGCTTACTTGTTTTTCCACCGTTTGTGAAGTTGCATCATGGAACTTTGAACTACGGGAACGATTCAATGACGTAGTCTTTCCGGAAAGGACGTTTTCTCGTATCGGAAGTTGATGCTACTGATTTGACCTGTAAACTATATGACATGCAAATTTTGCGTCGTATTGCTTATTTCAAACAAATTTTTATGAAAATGAAGCATAATAATAAATGAAGTACATTTCATTCTAAAGTATATATTTTATGACTATATAAAATGAATAAAATATATTTGAACATTATACATGACTAGTTAGGACACATTACGTATCTGACATTTGAAAACCTTTCCCAGTAAGAAATAAACACAAAATGTGGTTAATTTATAAGTAACTTAGAAACGACTTTTTTTGCGTTAAATCCTTATTTTATAAGGATTTAACGCAAAAAGTAGTTTCTAAGTAAGAAAAGTAGTTTAAGAGACAATTTATTTTTAAAATAGTCATAGACAGGGCCGGATTTCTAAATAGTCTAAGTAGGCTGTAGCTTGGAGCGGCGAATTCTTGGGGGCGGCAAATTTTATGACCAATAAAGCGACATTGGGCATAAAAATTTTTTTTATAAAGATTCTAATATTTTTAAGATAGAAAACAAATAATTTACATTAATTACAAATAATTGACATTAATTGACATTAATACTTAAACCGTAAAAGTATATATAGTACTAAAATTTAGTAGCAAACATGGCTGTTGCGAGGGCAGTTGCACTCTCTCCCCCCGCATTTGGAAGTTGAAAGAATAATTGTAAATTGCAAAAAATTCGCCTATTATTTCGCTTTCGATTTAGAGTGTAAAGTTACATAGATGATTCTAATATGTAGACAGAAAAAATAGTCAAGAAACCTATATCTGGGATATCTAACAACGGAAGAAGGGAAAACACCATTCAGACGTCGACCAAAAAAAAAAAAACACAAATAAATTAAATTCTAGCCTACAAGCGGCAAATCTTTAAATTCGGCCCTGGTCATAGAGGCATGAAGATCGACAAAGAGGGCAGGAGAGTCTAGAGAAATTGTAATAACTGCCTTGATACGCAGCAGACACCATACCATATATCTGAGTGTCTTGGAATGTGTGTTAATCTGAGGGAAATGAGAGTCTTACCTCAGTGATAGACCTTATGAAGATAATATCAATAAGCAGCAATCAGGACTCATGGATCCATTTGATTCGGATATGTCTAGACAAGACCAAAAAAAATCGGTCGGTACTCAAATTGATTATTTTCCAAATATTGACTTTTAAAAATCTCTTTCTTCAAATGTCATAAAATGGCTGCGTAGCTTATTTCTTCCAGACAGAATTAAATTCTACTGCAGTAAAAATAATTGATAAAGATGAGTTTTGTTTTTTAGAAACTTTTAAAAGAATACTATCGTATATGGAGGGTTCAGAATACAAGTGAGCCAAGTCCATAAACAGAGTCTATGTTAATGTAATTTAATCCTTTCCGGCTGCCTATTTCTAGCCTCCTTTAGGAGCTTTAACACTGCCAAATACACCTCCTAATTCAGAACCCTGGTCAAGTGACGAAGTCGACACCTGAGCGGGCACCCAACGGAACATCGAGTGACATCGTACGCTAACGCCGTCGGGACATTCGACTCCACAGATTTAACGAGCACGTATATCGCAGTGTACTCGGGCACCCCGGTGATTTTTAGAGGATTTTTTTTCCACCAGCATGAATACGTCTATAGTATGGCTAGGACAAAGAAAAAACCACGAACCTTCTCGGTGAGAGGCTCGTCGCTTACACCTCTCGGCCACCGGGGGTTGGGAGAGTTGGGGGGAGGGGGGGGGGCAGAGTCTATGTGCTATATTTCTTCCATCACAAGATAAGACTTGGCGTTGGTAGAGTTCGTTTTTAAAAAGGAGAGTGTTAGAAACATCCACTTCACTCAAAATATGCAGCAACCAATAATCTTGCGCAACTTCTCTCGGCAGATCAGCTACTTGGCCTAGTGGTTTGGATCGCAGACCATTACGCTAGCAGTCTGCGCGCTGTAACGGGTGCGGGTTCGATTCCCGCCTTTGCCCTGGGTGTACTTTCTATCTCTGTGTCAGTAAAAATTCTGCCTGTGTCTGTCTTACTTGACGAAGGTTTATAAGCGGGTCTCTGATCAAGCACACAAACCGGAATCTATACATGCCCAGGTCAAAATTTATGCTGATTTTGCTTTGCTAACTAGCATAAAAAATGCTACAGCTAGCATAGGAAACTAGCATGTGATGCTTAAAATATTTGCTAGTTTAGCATGAAAAACTAGCATGAGATGATTAAAATTTGAACACAATATATGCTTATTAGCATAAACAAAAAAGCATCACATGCCATAAAGCTTATTTAGCATAATTTTATAGCATTACATGCTATTAATTGTTCCTTATTTAGCATAATTTTATAGCATCACATGCTATTAACTATTGCTTATTTAGCATAATTTTATAGCATCACATGCTATAAAATTATGCTAAATAAGATACGATATGTTAGGTACAAAAGTTTTAAATGAGATGGAGCCACTATTTTTCTTCTATTGGTCAGCTAATAGTAAAACCGGCATTATCGGTATATGATGGCGATACTTGAACGGCAGGAGAAGGACAGAACTCTCAATCTCTGGGTCCACGAGAAGCTGCGCATTATTCGTCGCGGCTATGGGAGTTTGTAGTGCGCAAGCATGTAATTAAAGTGGTCAAAATGATATTAAAGGAGTTTTATGTTTTTGATTAAGAAATTTTGATTTTTCTTTTGCAGGTTTCAAACTCCTTTTAAATATTACCTTATTTTAGTCAACAACACTAATAGAAATGTCAAATTTCAAAATAACTTTTGGTAACTTACGTATTGAAAAGTTTTATGATTTATAATATTTATTCAAAAATCTATTTTATTTATTCGATTTTTCAAAAATTAATCATGGCAAAAAAAGTTAAAAACTAATTTCAAAGTAAATAAATCAGTTATCACGCAGTTAAAATATTTAGCTTTGCCCGCAATTTAAAATGTTGTGGATAAGTAAATAAAAAATAACGATAACCAGTTTGAACTTTATTTTTTTTTCAGAAATGAAGTTTTCGAAATTATTTGACGCGATTTGCATTTCCAAATTTTTCAGTTTCTTATAGATTGCGATACCGATTCGTCATAATTTTTCGATGAAACGTACGTTGACCGAATTTTCACCTTTGACCGATATCGAATTAATGACTTTTATCGATAGACTTTCGCTCACCGATTGCCGATGTCGTCTCGTGAACGTTCGGATTACGGATGCGATATCACCGGTGAGTTTTCGTTTAATCCTATCAACGATCGATCGAGCAAATTTCGAAAAACATTGCTACTGGGGCCAGAATCAATGTTACTTTTCCCCCTTTTTGTAATAAATTTTTACTTAACCTATCCTCAATAGTGTTAATGTTTGCACATTTAACACGTCTTCCAATTTGTTGAACTTCCATGTAATTCTAATGTATGCTAAGTTGTATAGCATGCTAGTTAGCATAAAAAGCAAAAAATAGCGTGTCAGGGTAACTACCTCAACATTCTTTTAAGTAGCTTGCAGTGCTAGTTAGCATTATATGCTAGTTTTATAGCGTAAGATGCTTTTTCTCTGTATGCTAGTTGTATAGCATTTATGCTAGTTAGCATAAAAAAGCAAAAAAATAGCTTCTCAAGGTAACTACCTCAGTATGCTTTTGAGAAACTTGCAGTGCTAGTTAGAATCATATGCTAGTTTTATAGCATGAAATGCGTTTTACTGCATGCTACCTTCATAAGCATGGCATGCTAACTAGCATAAGGAAGAATACTGTAGCAAAAACATAGCATAAAACATAGCAAACATAGCAAAAACATAGCATAAAACATAGCAAACATAGCAAAAACTAGCATAATATTTATGCTAGTACTAGCATAAATTTTGACTTGGATGTGTACCAACCAACCAATCAGCAACTTCTAAAAAATAGGCTGGTTTGTTGCTCAATGTCGCACTAGAACTACAAAATGGACTATCATCTTTAAGAGAAGCGTTCAAAGTTTCATATCACATAGGTTCAAACAGAACCTTAAAGTGGGGGGAGGGGGGGAATCACACCATGGTTCACTATACCAACTTTGTTCGATTAACACAGTATCCGTGCAATTCTCAATCTTGTGCGACTCTAGTTTAAACAACCACCGTCGTACTTGTATTTGTGGAAAAATGCTTTCTTGGGGAAAAAAGGTGATGAATATTACAAAATTGCAACCTTTCTTGAGAGTGTTCACTGTTCACTTCCTTTTACCTAAAATTGCATAATGGAATCGTCCTGGATGATGTCACAAGTCTCTTCTCGTGATAGAAGGACTATACAGAGGTTTAAAGTCAAAGCTTTATAACAATATTATCTCAACCTTTTTGTTTATTGCTGTTGCCTAGTGGATATTATCTGAACAAGGACTTTCTTGTCATTATTGCACTGAAATTCTTCATAGTTAGTGCATGCAATTGCGCTGCTAACTCGAAATTAAGAGTCATTTATTTAAAACTGGGCTAAATTGAATAAGGGCGTGATAGTTGATGTCTTCGATATTCTTGAAACTTACAGGATATGTACTATTTAGAAATAGGGCTAATATAAGAAAAAGTGAATATCAGTTTTTTTAAAAATCCGTTTTGTTTGACCTTGAGAGAAGGTCAACGTTCGAGATCATGGATCAATGGTGTAAAATATATCATTCTTCTACTTCTAAAGCCATGAGTGACCCGTGAAATTTTTTTGGAAATATGAATACTACTTGATACTAGGTATATATGTCAGCATAATTACTTTGGTGGGTCACTCATGGCTTTGAAGGTCAAGGTCCTTCTAAAAAGGTCATTTCCGTCGATTTTTGTCATATGTCTACCTAATTATCCGCTTAAGCCATAAGTGATCCACAGAAAAAATTATTGTATTAATTACATACACTTGGGAAGTACTTAGAAAAATATAAAACACCATGGGTGACTCTTTGCATTGGTAGTTACAAGGTCTCAAAGTTGATCATTTCCAAAAAAGGTCGCATTCAAAGTCAATTACTCCAGAAGCGAAGAGTCATTTTTACGCCTACCCACCATACAACTGCTGCTCTCTTGGGTCTTACAAAAGCGTTCGACAGAGTGTGGCGACATAAGTTATTAATTAAATTGCTTGAAACTTTTGGCTTTCGTGGGAACACCTTGGCCTGGATTTCGGATTTCCTACATCATTGATCTATTAGAGTAAAATATAACAAGACATTTTCCGACCGAGTTGTGCTTAGACAAGGCGTCCCCCAGGGCTCAGTCCTCAGCCCATTCTCTTCTGTCTTTTTTTTTTTTGGCAGGCATTGAGAAATTACCATCCCCTGGGGTGATCATCGGCTTGCTTGCTGATGACATCATTCTCTGGAGCTCTGGCAACAATTTAACCAAATTGAAAAGATAACTCAACAACACTCTCTCTTCTTTACCGGGCTTTGCTTCTGACTATAAACTTTGTTTCAATCCTACCAAGTCCATCGCCACATTTTTCACCACTAATAGAAAATTATACAATTACCTGCCAAAACTAAAAATGGACAATCAGGAACTCATTCATTAGAAGCACACTAAATATCTGGGATATATTTTGGATCCTAAATGGATAAGCAACAAACACATAGATCACATTGTTTCAAAGGCCAGAAAAAGATTGAATGTTGTTAAATACGAAGGCTGCTTTTTTTCCACCTCCGATGGGCTGTAACAATAAGACGGGTCAAAATACAAAAAAGATTTTTTACCAAAAGTAATGTACAATACTGCTTATTTCCCACCTACATAATCACCTTGACGATAAAAGCATTCGTCATATCTGTAAACAAACTTTGAAATACCCTCTTAATAAAATGTAACTGCCAATGATTTGAAGGGAGTTGTGACAGTTTCTTTGATCTCAACGTCAATTTGGAAGCACTACAATCCAAGCCACTATGCTGATCAATAACTCACTGATGGTAAACCTTCGAGTTTCCCTAAACACTTGGTCAACTCGTTGAACAATGCCGTCTGTAGCGACAGACTTGCTTCCTTGGTCCCCTTCTTCATGAACATCAGTTCGGTCACCTTTAAATACGAGCAACGCCATCACTTTTAAAAGGAGTCTCCATACACCCTATTCATCCTTCGATGAATTTCTGTTGCACTCTTCCCTTCTGCCTGCGACAAAAGATTAACAGCTCTCAATTCTCACTTGGCGGCTACATTTTTTGAAGAGGGTATTTCTAAGCTTGTTTACAAATATTACAAATGCTGTAATCGTCAAGGTGATTTTATGGAGAAATAAGCACTATTGTACATTACTTTTGGTAAAAAAAAATCCTTTTGTATTTTGACACGTCTTTTTGTTGCAGCCCATCGGAGGTTAAAAAAACAGCCGTCGTACATTGCTGGAAAAGACTGAGGAGCTGATGCTGTTACACTAAGAAACACATATATGGCTTTCACCAGGCTCATCTTGGAGTATGGTTTTCCTGTTTATAGCTGTGCCGCAGCCACCAACGTGGTTAATTTGGAGAAAGTTCAACCTAGTGCTGCAAGAATCATAACTGAACTAAGGCGTAGCTGCCCTAGTAATATAACTCTCTTTGAGGCCAGCCTGCAACCACTTCAAACTAGAAGGAATTTCAACCTTACTGAATACTGTAACAAGCTTTCCAACTATGGCCTACACAATAAAACCTCTTTA